>VZTT01050893.1:0-32655 GCA_013400855.1 Buphagus erythrorhynchus
TCCATCCTCCTGCTGAGCTACTCTGTGCCTCTTCCTACTCCTGCTTCTCCGTGTGCACTCCCATTCCTCTGCCTGTCATCCCTCTGCTCTTCTCCTCAGCCCTGGACTGTTCCTTTAGACTCCATTTACCTATTCATTGTTGATTTTGCACGTTAAAATCCCTGCCCATCTTTGCTTAGTTAATGGCCATATTCTCTGGATCTCATTTTGTAATAGGGCTTTAATTAGACTTTTCTAATGGGATCCCTTTGGACTCACACGTTGCATCCACAAGAGACCTTAATGCTTATATTTTCTTTTCTTGTGAGAACCAAGGGAATTGGACATATTTTCACTCTGGTCTTGAAGCCCGGCCGCCAAGCTCCCAAAAAAACAAGGTGCACCTCAAGAGTGGGGCAGTGAATCCCCCTGTCTGTCATCAAAAACTCCCTCAATTCTGTCTGGAGGGAGCACACACTACACAGGAGGAACAATGAGATGGAATTAAGAAGATATATTGAAGTGTCTGTGTAAAATGAAGAAAATACAGGCCTTGGAGACCTCTGGGAATCTTGGGCTTGAGTATTCTTAAAGCTTCCATGGATTTTTGCCTGTGTGTTAAAAATATTGTTAACCCCTGAGGAAATTTAGTGCCCAGAATCAATGAACATAACACACAGGTGCCTAATAATGGAAAATGGGATTGATAGGTTGGGCTGGTAAAATCAGCCCAGCAGTTAATTCTGCTGCCACAACAAGCCTGTCAATAGAGCTCCCTGGTGATTCCTGCAAGGATTTAGGGATACAGGAAAGCATCTGGGAAGACAAGAGTTGGGTTTGCCTCAACAGTGTTGGAAAAAAGGTGGGAATCCAGCTCCAGCAGGGAGTGTGTGTTCTCTAGAATAGGTCTGGGCACTGAATCAGGGACAGCACATGGCAGCACCTCCCACTCCCAAATGCTGGGAAGATATTCCCCAAAAACCCCAGAACTCCAACCTCTCGTCTTCCTCCCAGCTATTCTTGGCTGCTTTGGGGCACACTGACAGACTTTCTGTTTTTTTCCAGGTTGGTAGGCTGAAATAAAGTTTTCACTGCATTTCAGCTCCCTCTGGCTCTGAGTGTGAGCAAATGAAAAATGCTTTTCTTTACCTGACACTTGTATAGTGACACTGAGACCATGTGTGAAAGGAAGAGAGATTTGTTTTGTGGGAGGCAGCATTTGGGAGACTGTCCCGCAGGAAAACATCCCAAATGATGGGACCTTGGGAAGGTGAAAACATCCCAAATGATGGGACCTTGGGAAGGTGAAAACATCCCAAATGATGGGACCTTGGGAAGGTGAGCTGGTGCCCCTTCCAGTCCCAGCATATCACATCATCTCACTCCTTCTTGGAGCAGATCAAGTTGCCTCTGGGTTTCTCTTCAGGTGATGAAGTATTTGGATCTCTCCTGCTTCCCTGCCAGGCTCTGAGCTGGGATTTGTCTCCTGGATGTGTCCAACACCTTGAGCCATGAAGCAGGAGAGAGCAGGATTGCACCAGGTTGATGCAGCCAAACTTCGGGTCCTGTGCCCAAGGGTTTTTCCTCCTCTGCCAAATGAGCAGGAGTGGGGCTGGGATTGTGCTTGGAAAGAAAACATCTGTCAGTCTTGACTTACAGATGCTGCTCCTTTTTCTCTCTGTAATTTGCTCCATCAGGGGCTGGACCTTTAAAAATCACCAGGTCCAACCCCCATACCATGTCCTTCAACAATAAAATGCTGCTCAGAGCCCTGTCCCAGCTGACCCTGAACATTTCCAGGGATGCATTCACCACCTCTCTGGGCAACCTGTGCCAGTATTTCACCACCACCACCATCAAAAATTTGCTCCTTATATCAATGTTTCATGAGCCACAACTCTTTGTTTGCTCAGAGGTTATCCTTGTTTTGAAGTTGATCCTCTTTTTTCTTCCTTAAGCTCCGAGCTCATGAGGAAATCAGCTGTTGGTTGCTAGGCTGCAGCAAGCCCCAAAGTGCTGATGGAGCCGGGCTGTGTCTGAGAAATTTGGGTCTGAGGCCAAATTTCAGACTCTCACAGATTTCGGGGCAGTCTGGATGTGACTCTTCAGTCTTTTCCCTTCATGGGAGGTGAATCTCTAATCTCTTCCTCAGCTCTTTCCAGACACGGGGATTTTGGGGTTGCGGATCAGATCCACCTCTGTGTCTCTAAATAACAATAAGGGGATTATCCTCCTTGAGGGGGTGGGAATTGGAGGGAGGAGTGGGCTCTGCAGGAGACTCCCTGGGACCCATATGTTGGGTGGATGGTTAATTTTTGCAGTAGGCCAAAGACCAGCAAATCTGCCTTGTGTTGATGCTGGGTGCCCCAGATCCTGTCCTGCCCGTGGTTTATTAAGGATCAGGAAAAAAATTACTGATGGTGCCCGCTCCATGGAGAGGGGGGAGGTGTCTGTGCAAGTCTATTACATCTGGGCTTCTTTCCAGCCTGAATAAAAACGTCCTGTATGTCCAGAGTTATCAACATATTCTTTTTTATTCCTGTCAATTAATCTGATCTGAATGAGTCGCCGCTGCTCGTGGAATAATAGTCCTGAATGTAAAATCTGATTTCTCATCTGCTTTGTGGACTGCACTCCCATGTTGCTGGCCCTGGAATGATGCTGTTCAATTATTTTGAGCTCAATCAAGCCTTCTTTGGCCTAAAAACCTGCCAGCCTTGCTGAAGGAGCTCACTGGTGAGGAGGGAGCATCCCAGCCCCACCCTGCCTCAGACACTGCTTTTCCAACCCTGTCCTGGCTCTTGGCACCTCTTGCCCTTCCCCTCGTGCTGTTTATTTTTCCTTCCCGCAGATGAAAGGCAGAGAAGCAAACTGCACCAAGGCTGGATTGTTCATGGCTTATTGAACAATTAGTTTCAGCTCGGGGTCTAATCTTCCAGCATTTCTTTGCTTCCCTTTGTGTGCCAAGCGTGCCTTGGAAACTTGTTGGCTTCAGGACTCGTGTGATGCTGGGGCTCTGGGCTCAGACTTAGGCTGCAGTGCCCAGAGCAAAGCAGGTGACAAGTGCTCTGGCTNGAACAATTAGTTTCAGCTCGGGGTCTAATCTTCCAGCATTTCTTTGCTTCCCTTTGTGTGCCAAGCGTGCCTTGGAAACTTGTTGGCTTCAGGACTCGTGTGATGCTGGGGCTCTGGGCTCAGACTTAGGCTGCAGTGCCCAGAGCAAAGCAGGTGACAAGTGCTCTGGCTGCTCTGGCAGGAGGAGGATTGGGGCTTTAAACGAAAATAAAGAAAAAAAGGCTGCAATAAAAGCATTGCATGGTGAGGCTGCCTGCTCAGGCTCGGAGATGCCCCTCTGGCGTTCCTCTTCCCGAGGTCTCTCCATCAGCTGGCTGAGGTTCCCAGCCTTTTAACCCCTTCCCAAGGTTCTCCGTGGTTCCTCTGGCTGGTGGGCTGTGTCAGGAATTCAGGGTCTGCTGGTGCATGGCTCCCTGGAGGGCTGGGAGGGTGTCAGGCATCAGGACAGGTCTCTGCAGGGTGGGACAGTGCCAACACCCTCCTGAGCTCTGCTGCCCTGTGCCAGGAGCTGGAGTGCCTGTGCTGCTGGAGGAGGAAGGGTTTGGGTGTTGTCTCTCAGAATCTCAGCACCATCCCAAGGCTTGGGGCTGGGGGAGAAACCTGGCTCAGAGGAGAGTTGTGCCTCGTTTCTTGCCCAGCACCTTCCTCCTTTGGGTGCTTCACCATCTCACTCCAACCTGCCACATTTCTCATCCCTAGAGTTTGTGTCACTGTTTATTTGGGATTTTTTCCAGCTGTAGCAATTCCTGACCTCTCCCTACACAGGTTCACGTGTGAATGGATTTTTTCCTCCCACATTTGGGCTCCTCCTGCCCTCCCAACCCGAGCTCAGCAATCTTGCTACTGTTCACTACTCCATAAAGAGGGTTCAGTTCACGTGACCCCCCCCATTAGCTGCTCCAACTTAAGCCTCAGGCAAATAGTCATTGAGGATTTATTTTTATTAAAAAAAAAAAGTAGGATTAAATATTCTGATGAACAAGAATAACATTAGCAGCTGTGCCTGCTCAGCCAGCGTGATCCCATCCCTCATATCATAAGCTGATTGCCTGGATGGGTCAGTAAGTTGTGCCAGCAGCCCTGCACTGATAATGCTTTACGAGTTGTTTTCATAGTGCACGAGGCATCTGGGGAGGGNCAGTGTCCTCGAGTCACTGTCATTTCAAGGTGCTCAGTTATTACCTGGAGCAGTAAAAGCCCTTTCTCTGCCTCCACAGCACCTAGAATTAGGGTTTCTCCTCCCTGGTGAGCAGTCCCCAGGCCCATGCTGGCTGTTAGTGTTCCAGTGTTTGTATTATTTATATCAACACTCACCTTAAATCCTGCTGCTGCTGAACCCTGGGCTGGCTCCTGCTTCACAGGGCCTTGCCAAAACCTGTGGGATGCCCTTTGAAGATGGGGAAGCAGCAGCCATAAAATTATGCAGCCTGATTAGTGCTGTTATTATTTGTTTTCTGCAAACATCTGAGACTCATCTTCATCCCCCCCTGCTCCCAACTCCTGTGGCAGCTTTCAGGAACCTGCAATCAGAGGCACCACCCAGCAGCCCCAAACTGCACATGGGGATCCCAGGGGGGTGAATTCGTGTCCCCTTCCCAGATTCATCTCTCCAGGAGAGCCATGTGTGCCTCAGAAGCTGCTGTGCCACATAGCTCTGCTGCCAAGAGATAAATCCCAGTGTGGCATTCAGCCTGGCAGAGGGGGAGCATCCTCCTGGGATCCCTGGGGAGCTGGGCAACAGAGACAGAGGAGAAAGCCAAATTTTCACTGGAAATCATAGAATTGCAGAATGGTTTGGGTTGGGAGGGAGCTTAAAGATCATCTCCTTCCAACCCTCCTGTAGGGACACCTTCCAGTGCCCCAGGCTGCTCCAAGCCCCATCCAAGCCTGCCTGGGACACCTCCAGGATGGGGAATTAACAGTGTGGAAACCTTTTCCCAGCTGGAAGGTGGTCTGCACCCTGCAGGTCCTGCCCTGAGGTGTGGGAAGGTGGATGAGGTCTTGCTGGCTTGCTGAGGTTTTCACCCTCAGTTTTGTTATTTAAGGCTTTGCCCAGGAGGAAATGTCCCTGTTGGAAGTGGAAGCTGCCACAGAGGCACTGCTGAGCCACATTCTCCTTGAGGGACTGGTGTAACCTCCAAAGGACAGATCCTCATCAGCATCAGTAGCTTCCAGCTGAAAATCTGGGTTTTTTTGTAGTTCTGTGTTGTATTTTTTTGTGAGTGGTTTTTTTGCTTGTTTTATTTTTGGTGAAGTTTTTTGTTTGTTTTGTTTGTTTGCTTGTTTTTACTTTTGGAGGATTTTGTTAGTTACAGTGTATAAAAAGAAGACTGTGACTTTGTCCATTTGTTGGTCTAGGCTTTCCTCTTTTATCCTGGAATATCTTGCATTATTCTAGGACCTCTGTTTCAGTGCTACAAACTAGAAAAACTGCAAATATTGCATTTCTGCTCTCTGTAATCTTCTAAGAATTTCTGGTGGATGCAGAACTTCCATCAGGATTTTCATCCCCATGGCAGGGAAGTTGGAATCAGAACTTTCCAACCCAATCCATTCTGTAATTCTGTGATGTTTTCTCTCCATGGGGAGGACACTGTCACAGGGATGAAGAGCAGAGTGTGTTTGTCTTCAGAGGGTGATGGATGTGGTAGGAAATGCTGCATGAAGGTGTTGCTCCCCTTATTCTGCAGAGAAAAACATTTATTTTTTTTTTGTGATTGGAGAGAAGCAGCTCCGTCCCAGCAAAGCTTCTCTGGTGCTTCAGGAAGTTTTTCCACAAATACCTCTGGTCCCTTGTGAACAGGACCCCTGTAAACATTGTGACCTGTGAGCTTGAATCTGACCAGAATTTAACAGGCAAAAAGAGTCAGGAGAGGCTCTCCCAGCCTGGGACAAACATCCCACATCCAACAGAGAATCATGGTGGTGTTCAGGGTGGAAAAGTCTTGTAGAATCATGGAATAAAGTCATAGAAATGTTTAGGTTGGAAAAGCCCTTTAAGATCAAGTCCAGCCTTTCCCCAGCCACCACTGACCATGTCCCCAAGTGCCACATCCACATGGCTTTAAATCCCTCCAGGGATGACCACCATGATTATGGGAATGGGATAAGAGCAGAGAGGGGACCTGATGCCTAGCCCTTGCCTCCCACCAAGAAGATGAAGAATTCACACAAAAATTTGCATTGGGATGGTTGTGTTGAGTTGCTGTGGATGATCTTCCACCCCTACCCATGTTTAACTCATTTTCTGAACCCTTCCCCCTATCCTCACCCTTCCAAATCTCCTGCCATTGGCACTCCAACTGCACCAGGGAAATGCCTGCTCAATATTCTAGTGCAGGAGAGAACTGGAAAGGAAAAAATGGGGGCAGGAAAAGGAGCAAAAGACCCACTTATGACACAGGAGATTAAATAATTAGCAAATGTGGCAGGAAAGATGATGAAAAACAAGTGCAGTGATTCATGTTCTGTGTCTCCTACTGTACAGAACACTTTAAAGTGTCAGGCAGCACGACAGTCACTCTTTAAAGCCAATTAAAGTTTTATAATAAATAGAAGCTTTTTTATTTTTTTAATCTCTCTCTCCCTGTGAGATGGTGATGGAGTTTGCTGGAGAGAGCTGGGTGTGATGCATTTGCCAGAAATCCACAACAAATAGGTACAGAGACCTGCTTTTCAAAAGCCTCTTTTATGCCAATTATTTACCTTCCTTAAATTCAACTCCAGAGGGGAAAGTAGCCGTAATAATATTGCATTTTCTCATTGTGCTTTTCATTCGAGGAGATTACAGCTGATAACCTGGAGGGGGCAGGGAGAGGGGCTCTCTTTTCATGCTTGGGCAAGGTGATTTTTGGGAGTTCAGAGAACAGCAGAGCGATACATGAGCTGGCAGCAGATTTTGGGACCCCCATGGGCAGGGATTTCACTTGGAGAAGGGAGGTTGCTCTGAGCTCTGCAGGTGGAGGGGGGTTTGGAGGTCAGGTGGGGTCCAATTAAGTGAAGCAGGGTCATTTTGGGGACCAGGAGAGCAAAGGATGCCAGAGAAAGAGCTGGAATTTATTTTCTTTGTGTGCCATCTCTCTGAGGGAGACTGGTGCTTGCTGGCCTCTTGGACTGGTGATACTGGAAGATGATGTAAATTGTGGGCAGCTCTGGTGAGGGCTGTGCAGTGTCAGATCTCGGGGTTAAGATGGCCCTGAAACCTGGAAAAGTCTTTCTTCCCAGCCTGAGCCTTGATGAAGGAGTCAGGAGACGTAGTTTGTGCTTCTCAAGGTTGTTTATTCTCTTCTTATCTATAACATTCTCTTTCTGTCCNNNNCCTAAACTCTACTTTTCTCACCCTATAACAAACCCATTACTATTCTACTTAAACCCCTGTGGTCTGTAATTCTTCTCTCAGAGTTGGTAACTTTTCCCTCTGGCTTTCCTGGACTCCCACACAGAGGAGGTGACTCTGGCTTTGTAGCTCTTTTTCCTTCCCCTCTAAGGGAACATGGGCTTGCACAGGGTTCATTTCACCAAACTCCTCCTTGGCTGCTCCTGCTGCACAGCTCATTGTTGTTTTTGTCTTTTGTATCAATGATACTTCTTGACAAAAAAAACCCCAAAAAAAACAAAAGAAAGGATTTCCCACCACTCTAGGCCAGGGGTAAGATCAGGTTGACAGCTCTGAATAAGGAGATCTTGCTTTCCCCAAGCCTGTAAAGAAGCTGTGGGTGATGATGCTCCTCTTCATCCTCCTCATTCCCCGCTTCCTCTCCCATCGACAGCGCTTGTGTTTGCGCGCCTTTATCGCACGCGCGCCAAAATTCACCTCAGACCAACTGAAACGTTAATCCAATTAACAGTCAAAGAAAATGAAAGGGCACTTTCAACTGGAGGGTCCCCTTTGCTGCAGCCACCAGCGTCCCTGGGTTGCAATCCCTGTGTGGAGCTCCCCAGACCGGAGCCCGCGATTCCCCAGCGGCGCCACTTTGGTGTTTTGGAGTGGGCACATCTCGGATGCAGGAAAGCAGCTCCTTTGTTGTGTGTCTCCTCAGCTTTATTCGGGAGGGTGATGAAATTATTCCATAGCTTTGCTGCCAGAGGGGAGCTGGAGGAGCGGTGTTCCCGCTATTAGGCAAAGATCCCTTTAATTGGACAGAGTGAATATTCACTCTTTAATAACGCCGGGGCTCTAATCCTTCCTTAGGTGGCTGCATCCCCCCTCCCGAATGGTTTTTTAATGACCCGTTGCCTACATCATTAATATCACAAGTGCTGACACCGGGAGGAAGTGCAACAATCAAAGGGAGACCCTCAGAGGTCCGGGAGCAACAACATTTTCCATCTCCCCTTTGTTGTGGAAAATGTCGTGCACGGGTGCCCTGTGCCACCAAACTGGCTTCAAACTCTGGCCTCCCGCAGTGGGCAAAGGGAGGGTTGACTCCTGCAAATTGCAGGGGCTCAATTAGTTCAATTAGGAGCTTGATAACTAAAGAAGATCTTGCTGAGCACTGTCTAGGACCGTGGGCTCTGCCTGCAGGCTCTGAGCACTCCCACACTGCCCCGTTCCCTGGGGCTTGCAGCTTTTGAGGGCAGCCTCTCTTCCAGAGGGAAGGTGGGATTCCCACCATCTTTACTCCATCCTGGGCTGGAGCAGCTCTCTGTAGGAATCCATGCTGTTACTCCAGCATATTCTTGAAGGCAGAGTCTGGTCCAGAGAGTCCCAGCTGGGGGATATTCCATAAATCAGAAGAAAAATGGTAAAATCCTTAAATCCTTTTTTTTTTCCCCCTCAATTTTTTTTTCAGTGTTCTTTTGAGCGCCTTCCCAGCAGTGCATGAGCAATAAGCACCAGTCACATCCATCCATCCCCAACTGTATTTTTTTTTTTTTCCTGTGTGACAGCACTTGCCTTTTGATAATCTCAGAAGGAGACGAGGGGGTATTAACATAACAAATCTGTGGCTGTCTAGAGAGTTCCATGTTGCTGGCACGTCACAGGATGTGTACACTGAGCGCTGCTCAGTTCTCATTGTTCTAAATCCACCCTGTGTATTAAGACCTAATGAATTACTACCTGACAAATTAAGCAGCTGCTGCAAGCAGCCCGTGTTGGCAGTGTCCTTCTCTCCCTCCTCCCGTGGCATTTGGATTTTACAGCTTTTATCCTCATGCTGTCAGTCTTGGGAAACACTTTGGTGACTCTGAATCATGGTGAGTGCAGTGGATGCTCTGCAGAGCCACCGAATTAAAGGCACACGTGGTGACAGTGGGAGCTGGATGTGGCCAGTATGATCCTTTGTGAGGTTTTTAGGCTTAAAATAGGAGGTTTTGTTCATAGAACCATAAAATATCTCAAGAAGGGACCCACAAGGATCACAGAGTCCAATTCCTTGTGAACAACCAAGTCTGGGGAAGGGCACAGGGAAGGGCTCTGGTCTATCCCATGCTGCTGCACCCAGGAGAGAAAAGCTGCTCTCCCTGCAGTGGGGGAACAGCCCAGCAGTGCTTTTGACAGCTGTGGAGGGGGAGAAGTGACTCATCTCTCTGGGTTACGTTAGATGAGAGAAAAGTGTTTGTCTAAGCTAGAATTTAATGAGAAAATAGGGGTTAATAACCTCCAAGTCCTGGCTGTTCTGGGAATATTAGCTTCAGTTTTCCTGTCCTTTTCTATCTAATTTATACCAGGGTGGGTACAGCTCACAGAGGTGCCCCTGCTGTGATCTCTCCCTGGTGCAGCACAGGGCTGGGCTCAGAGCTGTCATCTTCCTCCATCAAGGCACAGGATGCTGCTCTGGGGAAAAAAAAAAATTATGTTTACCCCCAAGTTTTCTTTCCCTTTCTAAAGTGCTAGATGATTAAGTTCCCAGTCTCCTCGCACTGCAGCCAGTGTTTGTGCAGCTTTTACCACCTGAGCTGCTGTGGCAGAGGAAGCTGTGTGCTGTGGGTGAAGCACTCATCTCTCCAGAACATCTCTCCCTCCATCCTCATCCCAGCTGCCTCCTCGAGCTGCTGCAGGAAGACAGGCAGACTCCTCTTGCAAACCACAGGAAGATGCTTTTCTCCTCCACCCCATCAGCCTTTTTTCATGACTGGCACCACCACAGTGTCAGATTTCAGGGTTAAGATGGCCCTGAAATCTGGAGAAAGTTTTTCTTCCCAGCCTGAGCCTTGATGAAGGAGTCAGGAGACGTAGTTTGTGCTTCTCAAGGGTGTTTATTCTCTTCTTATCTATAACATTCTCTTTCTGTCCTGTGAGCTCCTCTCAGCAGATGGGACACGAGGTTCTGTGNAGAAGAAGAAGACGAAGAAGAAGAAGACACACCCAAATCCCTCCATCTTGTCCCTTAAACCCCAATCCTAAAATCCCCTAAATTCTACTTTTCTCACCCTATAACAAACCCATTACTATTCTACTTAAACCCTTGTGGTCTGTAATTCTTCTCTCAGAGCTGGCAGCCTTTCCCATGGGCTGAGATCAAAGGCACAGGTGCCATTGGCTCCCTGCCATTGTCCCCAGCCATCCAGGGCAGCCACAGGGATGTCCTGGACTCCCACACCACAGTGCATGTCAACCCAGCCCTTTTGTGGCCCAGCATCCTGGAGTGGATGCCGTGTGCAGACAGCCTGTCTCAGCCTGCCAGGGATGGATGGTGTCTCAGGTGACACCTGCTTGTCTTTCCATGCCTGATTGTCCCAGTCTCTTGGTTAGATCAGCACCTGTTTGCAGCAGCTTCTCTGCTCTGCTCTTTGTTACTGTGGTGTGCACTGAGGGGTGTGGACTGGAAAGGGTGAGGGAGGTGGGATGTTGGAATTTAGGCTTATGAGGTCTAAGCCTGAAGCTGGAGTGATTTATAGAATAATTTGGGTTGAAAGGGAGCTTCCAAGGTTAGTTCAACCCACAGCTTCCACTACACCAGATTGTCCAGAGCCCTGTCCAACCTGAACTTGAATTTTTCCAGGGATGAGGCACCTACCACCCCTCTGACAAATCTCCTCCCCCAGACCCTCGAGTCTCAAAGAAGCTCCTCATATGAATACATTCATTGCCAGGTGGGATGGGACTTGGAGGAACCTGGTCTGGTGGGAGGTGTCCCTGCCCATGGCAGAGGGGTGGAACTGGATGAGCTTTAAGATCCTTTTCAACCCAAACCACTCTGTGATTCTGTGATTCCTTTTCCTGGAAGGTCTGAACCTCCAGGCTGGGCTTTTCTTTTGGGTTATAAAATCAGGCACACCTCAAGTGGAACATGTCCAGATAGTGGGGCTGTGACACTGCCCAGGGACAGCTCCATGCTCCTTTCTGTGCTACAGAAAACAGGTGGCACTGTCTGGGTTATCATCTGTTCTCAGATTGTATGAACATCACATCCTTGAAAGCAGACACGTGGATTCACACACACCTTATTGCAGAGCTCACAATGACACCAGGGACTTTGTCTGTGCAGAGTTCACTGCTGAGCTGCTCTAAGAACCAACTCCCAGGGCAGAAACATGTTCAGATATCTGCTACAACTTTCACACACGGGGGACATCCAAAGGCATGTCCTTCCCCATGCAGAGCTGGAGGAAATCCTGCATTTTTCCGTGGCTCCTGGATCCTGGCAGGCTTCCCCACGCCAAAAGGCTCTGCCTGTGCCTACTCTGCAGGTGCCACATGCTGTCTGCAAGCACAGACGTCCCACAGAGGGATCCTGTGTGGCCAAGAAGCCCAGCTGTCCCCAGTCAGTGTGACAGCTCTGTGTGTGACATCAGCCACAGCCACCCTGAGCACACGGGGTGATGCAGATCAGCCTGGAAATGTGTGTGCACCCTGGGGGGAAATGGGGATCTGGGAGTCCTGCTGGCTTGGGAGACATGGGGTAGGAGCTGGAAATCCTAAGGAATGCTATTATGGCTTGCTGTCATGTCCCAGCTCTTTTTGACCCCTTCCATGCATGGAGTCAGAGAATAATTTGGGTTGAAAGGGACCTTCCAAGGTGCAGTTCAGCCCACAGCTTCCACTACACCAGATTGTCTACAGCCCTGTCCAGCTTGAACTTGAATTTTTCCAGGTCTGAGGCATCTACCACCTCTCTGACAAATCTGTTCCTTCCCCATCCCTGCTGTAAAAAATTTCATCCTTACATTGAATTTGATGAGCTCTTGCTTGTGTAGCTGTGCCTGAATACTCCTTCCCTCCCCAGTGCTCAGGGAGAACACTCCCAAATTCACAAAATCATTGTCCTGGTCCAGCTGGGACCCTGCTCCCCCAAACCCAGTGGTGAGGGCTCCTTGGTAAAGGTGTTGCACCATTGGTACCTCTCTGGCAATAAGATGAAAAAAGATGATGGAACCTCTAAGAGCATCTGGCAAAACTCCTGATCCTTGGAAGGAGTTATTACAACATTTTGTGATGTGTCAAGTCTAATAAAAGACCCAACCACATGAACTGGAACAGCTTTACAGGCCAATGGGGACGATTTCTTGATTTATTTCCTTGATCTGCTGCAGACAAATGTCCCTTTCCTGCGTTTGATGGCACTTTATTGATACCACCCTTATTGCCAGGCCATGTTCAATCATAACCATCAATGACAGCATTTGAAAAGCTTCTTACAGTTAGCACAAACTAAACCCAGCTTCCCAATATCAATGCACTGCCTTCCCCTTCCCATTCTCAATTCTCTCCCCCAGCCAGCCCAGTTTAATTAATTTGATTATTTTTTCCTCACCTTACCCCCTCTATGCACCATGTCCCATCTTCCTTCATTCCCACCATCCTTCCCTTTTCCCTTCCCTTCCCTTTGCACTCTGACCCCATAACCTGTGGCCATCCCTTCTCTGATGCTGATCCCTCTTTGTCTTCATTCATTCCTGTCTTCCCTCCCTGCTCCATCCTTTCCCCAATCTGTTCAAGGCTCCTGTTGCAGACACCCTCTCAGCTCTGGAACAGCACATGACACTCCTGGCAGTCACTCTGAGCTTGGCTGCTGTCCCCAAGTTGTCTAAGGCTCTTCTGAGAATGATGAGAAGCTGCTGTGTGCCTTCAAAGTCACAGCTAATTGCATTAGCTCCAGATCATGTAACTCCTGTAGATGACAGCTGCCAAATTTAGGAGCTTTAGAGAGGTCTTATAGGAGATGACGGGGATGGTGTGCTGGATTCAGCAGAAAGGAGATCCTGAGTGTTTTCAAAGGCATTGGTGGTGGGTTCTGTGCTTTTCAAAATGGGTTATGCCCTCTTATTCTGTCTTTATGGGAGTGCTATCTATATTATCTATATATTATCTCTATTATCTATATATTATTGATACACTATCGATATATTATCTGTATTATCTATATATTGTCTATTTATCAGCCCATTCTTAAGCCCAGCATTGCCCACCATCCCCACTGAAAATTCAGGGTATGGAGGAATATAATCTGAACAGAGTAAACCCTCACCTCCCTCATCTCCCTGTGTCTGCTCTCCTCCCTGTTTTCCTGCTGAAAGCAAATTTCCAAACCATGTCAAACCCCAGAGCACTTGCACCAGAGGCATCTTGGTGTTAAATACTGGCTTTGAGATCTGCTTTGCTCATCTCTGTCTCAGTGCTTTTATATCCCTGTGTTTGCAGAGCTCAGGAGAAATAGGATGAAATTCACCCACCTCCACCAAAAGCTTGATGTGGTTTGGACTAATATTTTCCTCTCCCACTTCACTGAAGCCGTAGCTGGGAGTTTTCTCTCTGTAGTCAGTCCCACAAGACCAGCTGCTGTGTTTTCCTCCTCATGGAGGATATTAACAACATCTGAACTGGAGAACACAACTTTCTCTGGGGAGGTCACACAGAAAAGTTCACAGAAGGTGGCATCCTTTTTCTCTAAGATCATTGATGATTCCTCTGTCTGGAGCAGTCCTCTCAACGTGAGAGCAAAACAAGCATCCACAGTGCAGCAGGAGATCCAAACCCACTTCTGGCAGTGCTGAAATAAAGGCTGTGATCACCCAGTCCCTGTAGCTGGAGGGCAGAAATGTCACAGCCAGAGTGATGGGGATAAGGCAGAAATTTATCTGCTGAGATCCCACACGGCTCTGTTCCTGTTTATCTCAGGATCAGATACAAACTCACACCCAAGTATCACAAAATCCTGTGCTCTAATTTGGCCCCAGAAAAGACATTAATGTTAAGAGACAAGATTAAATATAGCCCTTGGCCAGCTGATTGCATGACTTCTATTCCTCCCTGCACTTGCATTGCTTCCTTTGGTGGAGCCCACAAGAGATCTCATAGCGAGTTTAGCTCCAGCTCCACAGGAGAACTTTTAAATTTTGTCCAGCTCCAGGTCACCTGAGGTCTCTGAGTCCTGCTGGGCAGGATGATTAGTGTGAAGGGATGAGCTGTTCATTTCTGAATGAAATGAAGGGTGTTTGCAGCTCATTTCTGTCTGCTCTGTCTGGACACTCTCACAAAGTGTTTTTTTAGCACCCTTACAATGATTTTTTTTTCAGGTACTACAGTTTATGTTCATTTTTGCAATGAAACTTGACTCTGAAAAGTCAGTTTATCTGGTCAAACTGTGAAATTATAATATGGGGGCCATGACTTCAGTCCAAAGAACTTGAAATTCATTAATCATTATGTAGAGCAGTTGCATCTGCTGCATGGCTGCATCTGCAGCCCAGGCAGATTAGGATTGAGATATTTGAAGCCACCTAACAAATTTAAGAGAAATGGAAAAAAAAAAAAAAAAAAAAAAAAAAGAACCCCACAACGCATAAGTAAACCCTTCCTGCTAGTTTGAAGGAAAATTATTTTAAATCCCCTAATCGGCTCTGGGATGAACCTCTAAGCAACATGTTCGAGGTCAGATGGGGAGCCTGTCACAAGGGGGGTGCTAACCCAGATCTGTGGGGCTCCAGCCATGCAGCATCCTCGTCTCACCTGCCTTACAGAACAGGCAATCCCTCAGAGCAGACTCTTCCCAGACTTAACCCTCCTCCTCCCAGCACTCTGCAGGGCCATTCACTCCGTGGAAATCATCAGCCACTTGTGGTCCAGCTGAGAATATTAATAAAAAAAAACAAAAAAAACAACACAAAAGATTAAATCTTAAGGAAATNTTACAGAACAGGCAATCCCTCAGAGCAGACTCTTCCCAGACTTAACCCTCCTCCTCCCAGCACTCTGCAGGGCCATTCACTCCGTGGAAATCATCAGCCACTTGTGGTCCAGCTGAGAATAATAAAAAAAAACCAAAAAAAAACCCACAAAAGGTTAAATCTTAAGGAAATTTTTGCTTAGCTTTCCATGGAGTAGGTGAGAGGAGAGGCAGCAACTGTCCTGCCTCACTGGAGTGTTTGGATTTTGTTTGGATTTTGTTTGGACTTTGCCTCACTGGAGTGTTGGATCCAGTGAATATCACTCTGCTGCTCCCCACGTTTCCCAGCCAGCTCAAGGCTGTGTTAATCTCCCTTCCACGCTTAAGCCTTCCCCAAATCCCTGTGCTCACAATCCCCCCGTGGTGGTGAGTGATCACCCTTGTTAGGGAAGGAGGAACTGAGGTGCAGATCTGGCAGGGCACAGATGGGAACTGTCCCTGCATCCCCAATTTCCCTGCTGAGAACTCACAGGCAGAGCCCTCCCATCAATAATCGTGGGCAAAGGAAAGATTGCTGATTTATTTCATGCAGAGAGGACCAGAGATAAAAATAACCTGGTTGACACAGTTGTGGGGAGCAGGCTGAGGCTCTGGGCTGTGCTTACACTCAGGGCAGGGCACGGGGATGCTCGGAGGGAAATGTTCCAAAGGTGACTCCCAGTTCTCCCGATGACAAATGGCTGCAAACTGATCCAGCAGATTCTTCCCAGCCTGGAGCAGGCTCAGGGATGTCAGCAGTGCTCGGAGGTGGTGTGAGGGCATCCTGTGCCAGAGGTTTTTCAATCAGTGCCCACTGTACTGTCACATGGACACAGAGCTGTTCAGCATCTCCATCAGGCACTGGGAGCTGGTGCACAAGAACCTCTCGGGATGTGGGGAAGGTCACTTGGTGCAGTTTACTCTGCATGAATTCCCCAGAGGTATCAGTCTGTTTGCTGTATCCCTGTTTCTCCAGGGTGCTCATGGATGCCTGAGAAAGGCCATGATATCCTTCAGTAGGGACTGAATCCTCCCAGGCTGGCACTGCCAGGTGAACTGCAACAGGGAGAATGGAAACGTGGTTTATAAGGGAAAGATTCTTAGCACAGATTTAAGAAGATTTGTGCCACGTGGGACAAATCTCAGAAGGTTCATTAAGTGTTTGAGACTCAGGTCTTCTCTGACCACACACAGGAACCTTTGGGATGTTTGGTGGTGAGCCCAACGTGCCCAATTTGCCTCTGAGATTTTCAGGTTTGCCACCGAGCCAGATTTCACATCTGAAAAGTCGTCCTCATGTGAGCTCAGATGGCTCAGCTTCTGGCTGAGATGGAGCTGTGAAGAAACTGTGAAAGGAAAAGCAAGGGAGTGGATAGGTTTGGAAACAGTCTCGTGAAGCAGAGGCAATGTTGAGGGGAGGGAAAGCTCTGTTTCCTTTTCAGGTCAGCTCTGATTTTCCTTGTCATCATCTGGGCATGGGCAGCCCCTGGAAGGACATCCCTGGCTTGGGCTGGATGTGACTTTGCTGATGTCTTCCACTGCCATCTGGACCACGTTTAGCTCAATATCCCCAGGGGTTTATGGTGAGCTGGAGATTGATTGGGCAAAACTTCAGAGAAATCACATCTTGGTCTGTGATGGGCTGTGCTCATCACAAAAAAAGGAAATCCCACAGCTCACAGAACCCTGATACCTTCAGAGAGGGCCACGGATGTGTCATGTGGGCTAGTTGGCAGAGCTGGCACTGGAGCTGCCCAGCCAACCCCTCTGGGCATTTGGAGCATCCCACCCTGGCAGAGGAGCAGGGATATTTGAGCAGGGATAGACCAAATGAATCTGAAAGCTGATGAGTGGGAGGGATGAGTCCTGGGATCAGGAATGGGTCGGGATTATGTGTCTTCTGTTGCCAGCTGAACTCGGATTTAGAATGTGAACTTTGGAGAAGTCATAAGCAAAACGTGGAGCCTTGCCTAAGCTCAAAGGCTGCCCCTGCTCCCTGTAGGACGCTGAATCCAGGCTGGAGCACATCCAGTATTTACCTGACAGCCCTAAAGTCCAGGATTGACTCATTTATTAATTCAAGACTATAATGAAAGGCACAATACAGATACAGATTTATGCTTCCCATCTCTGATTCCTCAGTTTAAAGAAGACCCAAGCTTTGAGAGGCAACAGGACCCAAATATCTGAATTTTACCCTTCATCCTTTGTCCTTTCTTTGAACTTTTGCTTGTTTTTTTTATAGAATCCTAAAATGGTTTGAGTTGGAAGGGCCTTAAAGACCATCTCACTCCAGTCCCCATGCCATGGGCAGGGGCACCTCCCACCAGATATTTGCTATTTTTAGACCCTTTCTACTTCCCTCCAGAGAGACAGAGATTTCACTGGGCACAGTGGCTGTTTCACAGTAAAAAAATTAAAAATTGTTGTAGAAATGAAGCTGTTGTAGAAATAAAGCCCAAGAGAGGCTGGATTAGACTGGGCTCAGATCTGAAACAGGAGACAGGATGGAGAGAATATAATCCTTTTCCTGGTCCTACATGCTGCCTTGCTGCCCTGGACCTGATTTTTCCTTCCCTCCTGACGTTTTTCTTTTCACCCTCATCTCTCTTCCTAGGAGAGATTTAAGGACAGATCTTTAACATGCAGATTTTTGGGTTCTTTATGATCTGGGAGAGTGGATGGGAGAACGAATGTCCCCTAATTTCTCGTGGGCATCCCTCCCAGAGCCTGTCTGTGTGTGCAGCCCTGCCTTTGGCTCTCAGTCAGCCTTGGCTCCTGTCCAAAGGCTCGCACCAGGTCCGGCGTGGCTGGGACGTTCTGCCAGGAACAATCCTCAGATCTCCCCGCTCTTGAGTTAATTCAGGGCTCTCTGTGGATTAATTCCAGAGCCAAAGACAGATACTGAGAGCAGTAATTACCTCTCTCCCACACATATCTGTTCCCCGAAACGGCACACGAGATCTTTGCGTCGCACAAAGTTTCTCAATGGCTGAGCTCCTGCTGTGCTGCCTAATGAATTAAAAAAAAAAAAAAAAAAAGAGAGAGGGAGATAAAAGAGAAAAAAGGGAAAAAGGGAAAATGAAAAAAGAGGGGAAAAGGAGAATGAAAAGGAAGAATAACAGAAAAGGAAGGAAGGAAGGAAGNAAAAAAAAAAAAAAAAAAAAAAAAAAAGAGAGAGAGAGATAAAAGAGAAAAAAGGGAAAAAGGGAAAATGAAAAAAGAGGGGAAAAGGAGAAAGAAAAGGAAGAACAACAGAAAAGGAAGGAAGGAAGGAAGGAAGGAAGGAAGGAAGGAAGGAAGGAAGGTTGGTTCAGGATGTTATTGTAAAGAAAAGAAATGAATCAAAATGGGATAATAGTTGGACTTGATCTTACAGGTCTCTTCCAACCTTCATGATTCTGTGACCAAATTGTTGTTTCCAGCTAAAAATCCCCCCATAAATCCCCATCCCAGTTTGCTCCTTTGTTATCTGTGCCCTGTGTAAACGCAGCTTAGGTGTCAATCTGAAGTGCCCAGACACAGACTGAGCATCCCAACAGGAGACTTGAGGCACAGAGAGACACTCCAAGACTTGATGGCCTGGAGAGCTCCCTGGGTGGAGGGCATGAGGAGCCTGCCTGCTCAGCTGCTTCCCCTTGGGGGAAAACACCTTGCTTGGCTTTGCTGGATGCCCCGTGGCTGGGTTGGGGCTACAAAACCACGTCAGATGCCCTGGTGTGTGCCCAGGTGGCCCAGCCAGGCTGATTCCAGGCTGCTTGGAGAGGGAGATGCTGCTGCAAGCAGCTCCTCTTGCAGGCACACATGCAGGCGGCTGTTTTTAGAAATGAACAGATGATGTGCTAATTAGAAACAGGGCCAGAGCCATCCGGGCTGGTTTCGAGTGTCGCTCCTTTCATCAGGACCCAGACGGGAAAAGGAGCTCCCTGGCTGGGGAACAGAGCGTCTCCCTTTGTTGGGAGGAACAAAAGTCCCACAGAGAGAGCTGGGAAAAGAGCACCGGGGCTGGAGGCAGAGAAAAGCCACAAGCTCTGTCAGTGCTGTGGGAAGAGGAGGAGAAAGCTGGAGTTGAGGTTTTGGGGTTGGTGGTGTGACCCCATGGGGAGTGAGAGTACCACGGTGCACTCTTGGGCTTGGTCCTTGGTGTCAGGGCAGGCAAACACGGCCTTTGGAGCAGGGAGTTGGGTGGTTTTGGTGCACAGGATGGGGTTTAGAGGTGGCCTTGGCAGGGCTGGACTCGATGGCCTTTGAGGGCTTTTCCAACCTCAGTGGTTTTGTGATTCCGTGATCCTTAGGACCCATCACAGCTCACATCAGAATTTCAATCAGTGCACAGTACTGGGCCAGATGTGAATGTGAAGTGTGTCCTGGCTGTTATTCCAACCTCATGAAGCAAAAGGCTTCTCGTGTTTCACATCTTGGTGATGAGTGAAGTTTGACTCAGCCCTCAGTTTGAATTGAGTTTGACTCGAGTTTGACTCAGTCCTCCTGAGTTGCTGATCCTATTCAAAGGCTGGCATAGAATTAGGCAGGGGAAGGAGGGGGTCCAGACTTACCCTAAATCTTAAGTCTGGATTCTGCAGTGCTCCAGAATCACCTGTACTTTTCTTTATGTGCTTTGTGGATGAACTCCAAGCTTCCTTTCAAGTCCATTTTCCTGGTGCCTCTCCTAAAGATGAAATTGTACCATGCAGGAACAGCCCATCTGGAGATTCCCTGCACACCACAAATGGAGGAGAAAACATTTGCTTCAGTTCCTGCAATTTTGGGTTTTCTGTCAGCTCAGGGAAGTGAAAAACCCTCTGTGGGTTTTGTCTACAGCCTTTTGAAGTCAGTGGGAAACTCCTGTTACTTTGGGAGGCTCCAGGCAATGTGCAGAGTAATTTTCTTGCAGCAACATTGGGTGAGTGTTACTCCAATCCCAAAAATCCTCCCCTCCTTCTGCAAAGGCAGCATCTACCTGTCACTCCCTCCTTTTATTCCATGTTGCCTTTTGCTCTCTCTTTTATATTATCCCATTAAAGTCTCATAGACCACAGGGGAGTTTCCAAACATACAATTTGAAGCCTTGTGGTTGATAAGAAATTTATTGGCAGACCCTACTGAGGCAAGAATGAAATTCAGCTCTTGCACCCAGGTTTTCTTGGTGAAGGCTTTGGCAACTGGATGGTGGTTCCCACTGGCAGCTCTGGGAAAAAAGGGATGGGAACAGAAAATCACCAGGGATTAAAGAGGGTTGTGCCCCCTCGTAGTGCAAATTCACACAGAGACTCTTGATTTACCATGTTTCTGATTAAAAAGGCAATCCTATATCCATGATTTTGATGTCAGGGTCGTGGTGGGATTCTTGGGGGTGTCCTGTGCAGGGCAGGACTCGATGATCCTTGTGGGTCCCTCCCAACTCAGGATATTCTGTGATGGGTTCAGGGAGATGAATGAGGAGCAGGAAAAGCAGCTTTACAGCCCGGACCACCGAGCCAGCACCTTGCACAAATCCTCTGTTCACTTTGCCCTGAACTCTGGGGTGGCTTGAACTCCATCTGCCCCCGTTCAGAGCAGTCATTTGCTCCATTCCCCTCCTCTCCCAGCGAGCTGCACAAACCCTCTTCCTTCCCTGCTTTAAATAAGTCCCTGTTGCTCTCTGGGCTAATAACTTTCCTCTCATTTTTGCAGCTGTGAGGTTGCTTGATGGAGAGGATAATAAGTATGTCTGAGCTTTCAACTAAAAACCCAAACCAACTGAAAAACAACCCAACCAAAAACGAAAACACCCAAAGGAGATAAAAAAGAAATCTTCATTGGAGAGAAGTGAACTAAAGTTTCCCATGCAGAGCAGCAAAGCAGCTCTGCAGCCTCCTCTCTGCCACTATAATCAGAAAAACATTTCTTTTTTCTTGTACCAGCGTGCATATCAGCACTTAAAAAGGGAAAATAAATTACGAGGAGTGGAGCTGGAGGCAGGAATCATCTTCTAGGAAAGAGGAATGAAGCCTGCAGCTCCATTTAGTTAATGTGTTTTCACGAGGCGGGGGTGCTTGAGCGTTTTATATGAGCTCCTAAGCCGGCTGCCACTGCTAGCAGGGACTTCCTAGAGGTGGTACCAGGGAGAGTAAGTCACTTGGAGAGCAGGTGTTATTTCTAAAACAAAGATTATGGTTTATGGCATTGCAATTACAGACTCCTTTCCAGCACTGTTATTGCTACTGCTGTTGGCTTCTGCATTCAGGCAATGTTTGGGTTTCATTTCAAAGGAGAAATTGATGATGCAGTTATTATCCCTTTGATGAAATCCCAGTCTCGTATAAAGGATGCATAAAGTTCTGCTCCCTGAATATGTCTGGCAGTCAAACAACGGGACTAAAGTTGCTTGTGGTTCCTTTTTCTGGTTAGCACTTTGCCTAAAAAACTTTCCCTCCACCCTTCCAGCTATCTATGGGGAGCCCAGCCTGATTTCTTTATGTGTCTGGCACTTCATCAAACCCCCAGTATCTGAATTCATGTGCTTTCCAATTGGGTTTGGGCCTCTGGGGCTTCTCTTCTGACACTGCACATGGACTTGGTTTTGGGCATTGCCTTCTACTGCTTCTCTTTTCCTCCCCTCCCTGGGTGCTGAGCAAAGAGCAGTTCTCAGGCTGTCCAAATTTAATGAGGTTTTACCCAGCCCTCAGTGCATTGTTATTTATAAAGATTTCCAGGAGGAGAACTCATAACTGGTGCTCACCAGAGCAGATGTCCTTTAGAGAGACTTGTTGTCTGCAGACAGTACCTAAAATATCTGTTACTTCAAGCGAAATTTGAGGGCACATGTTGGGTTTTTTAATGGACTCAGTGCTGTCACCTCCACTTTTATCAAAGTAACTCCTTGCCTGCTGGTCAGCTTCCAATCTGGGGAGGGGGAGAAAAACTGAGGCAGAATTTGGTGCTTCCAAACTGCAGCCATTTGGAGGAAACGGATTTGATTTTTGGGATTTCAGCCTATGTCCAAACAATTTTATCCCACTGGGATTTGGCAATGCACTGCCTGGAGGGAACAAGAATGAAAGGACAGGATATGTCCTGGCAGTGTTTCTTGCTGAGAGCAGGAAAGAGCATTTATTTGTGTCCTCAACTATTCGCTCAAAAAATCAAGCTACTGAAAGTGGAGCTTAAAGCGTGTTGTAAATACTGAGGGAAGGACTTGCCTGGCTGTGCAGGCAATGCAGGAGCCCTCAAATCCCCACAGCTTCCAGTTTTAGTCCTCTCTTGTTTAATAGAGACCTGAAGGTGCCTGGGAAATCACAAGCCTGGTTCCTAATGGTCGATGATATCAGGAACACAGTTCCAGTTCAGCAGCACCAAACATTCCACGCCTGATAATGGAACTTCCCAGTGCATTCAACCAGAAAAGTAGAAACTAGATTGAAATAAAGATGCTACTGCCCCTGCCAGGCTCGAGGAGCAGGGTTCTGCTGTGTTCTGCACAGGGACACCCAGCCTATCTCAAATCCATCTGGACTCTGCTGCTGTTGTTACTTCATCGGAGCGTGTCCAGCCAGAGATGAAATAGCTGGATACTGGTGAATGCACCATGCTGCATCCTGACCCCTGGGTTTGAGTCTTAAGCAGGTCAAAAGGAAACAAAAGTTCTTTTTTTGGTGTGTTTTCTTATCCCAAGGGTGGTGTTTGTCTGCATCATGTAACCAGGCTGACGATTTCACCTCAGTGGATCCAAGTGTGCAAGAGGAAGCCAAGGCTGTCCGTGCATGTGAACACAGAATCAGGCTCTGGATCCTTCCTCTAGGATTTTATAAGAGCCAGCCAAGCATTATCTGCCTAAAATAGCTTTATTCCTTATTATTATTATTATTGTTTTCAGCACAAAGCCAGCTTTTTTACTGAGCAAGTTTTATTCTCAGAAGAATGTGGACTATGCAGAGATTTCTGGTATTTCTATCAAAAGCAAAAAAAACCCAATGAAATAAAGAAAGGAGGAGAAGAATAGTGGAAAAGAAAATATACCAGCTGAGACTGGTGATTGCTGTGGTTTGGTTGCTTGTCCTCCTTTGCTCCAGCAACCACAGCCCCAATTTGCCAGAGAATTGCAATTTTCCTCCTTTGAGAATTTGCCAATTTTCCCCATTTGCCAGCGAATGACACGATGCCATATTTCCTACCACTCACTGTGTCCTATTAGGAGGGGTGGTGTTCATCTGGAGACCTCAGGCTGCACAGGAGTGTGGAATGTGAGGATAAACTTAATTTGCAGCCTTGAATGGGCCACCTGGATTATAGAGAATTTCTTTTTTTTTTGGGAGGGGGGATTTCTCTGGGCACATCCAGTATCTTTTGTCTTTCCTTCCATAGCTGAAATCTCTTCTTGCTGTGTGTTTTTGCAGCAGATCCTTTTGCCTCCCTCTGCTTTCTATAAACCCCTTGGAAGGTTCCAATGCCCTGGAGGACATCTCATGAAACCTAAGCTGTCTCCAAAAGCCTTGTGATGTCTCCATAGGATGCAGTCATCCCATACCTTTGTATGGGGAGGGATGGGAATCTCTGAGCAGAAACCATCTCATCCCATCCCAAAGAGCTCAGGTGGGTGGTGCCCAGAGCTGCCCGTTTCTCTGTTGGCTGAGGGAGATGAGTGACCAGCTCAGGATGAAGGAAAGCACAGTGGAGCCTGAGTTTAGGGTTTCTATGAGGTCTGAGGGGTCATGGAGGGCTTTGGGATCAGCATGTTGACTTCAACACCCACTTGCTTCTAAGCAACCCCCAACCCTGAGAATAAACCAGCCCCACACTTCCCTTCTGGCCAAGGCCAGGGGACCTTTGAGGTGTTCAAGGCCAAGCTGGGCTGGGCTCAGAGCAACCTGCTCTGGTGGAAGATGCTCTTCCATGGCAGGGAGGTTGGAGTTTGAAGATCTTTAAGGCCCATTCCAACCTGAGCCATTCTGTGGTGCTGTGACTGTTTCCACCGACCCACCTGGTGCACAGCTCCACTTTCATTTCTCACGTTCCCAAGCTGAGCTTCTCTCCTAAATTTCAGAACCCCTGAGACCTGCACAGGCTTCACATGCAAAACCAGTTTAAGTGCTGGGTTGAGACTTATTTTTTCTCTGACACCCTGCAGCCCTTCTGCCAACTAAAAAGCTTTATATGCTCTGTGTGCCCTGCTGACCTGGCCTCAGCACCTTTGCTGCAGAAAGCATCCCAAATATTGATCAGGGGCACGATGGGGACACTCCCCTGCCTGTCCCTTCCTGCACACAACACATGCACACATTGACACACTGCACACATTGACATGCAGGGTTTCCATTCCTGGTCTTAACCCAGGCATTTACAATTCCTCTCGCGCTCCTTGCGCTTTCTTCTTAAAGAAGGCAAATAAAAGTGTGAATAATCAATTTCTTAACTGGAATTAAAAACGGCTCCAGTTAAAATAAGGGAAAGCATGAAGCAGCATGTAAAGTAGGATGGAGGGGTTATCTGAGCCCCGATTAGTACCCTGCTCATGTAGGAGAACAATTAACGTGTGCATGAGAACGATTAAGCAGAAGGTAAATTACACAGAACACACCCATTCACCAAACAGGGGGGCTCGTGGTCAGGGCTGCTGTGAGAGTTTTTATGGCTCAGTTGAAACAAGTGCCAGAAAAAAAAAAAAATCAAAAAACGTTTCTCAGCTTGCTCAGGGCTGGAGACCAAAATAGGGTGATAAAGAAGTCAGGCTGTTCTGTCTGAATAAAGGCAGAAGTGGGATGGGTTTAATGAGCTCTTTAAAAGGAGATTTCAAGTTCTCCTGCTTGTGGAGCGTGGTGTCAGTGCTAGACCAGGAGCTGGGGATGGGGTTTTGTGTGTGACTCACCAGTGAATGTTTCCTGGGGTAAATCTTTGCCTTTGATTATCTCCTGGGTAGAACCACGAGGGTGATGGCTCCTTGTCAGCTTTGAAATATTCCTGTGAAAAACTACCAGACAAATGTGAAATGTGGGCCTGCCAGGCTGGAACCTGAGGGATGCAGGAGGCTGGATGTCCCCAAACCCTCCTCAGGGGTGGCAGAAGGGGTGATAAGAGCTGTGGCCTGCCAAGTGGCCAATTTAAGGAAGGATAAGCCCAACCATAAAAGAGAAAATGGTGCAACAGGAGGCATTTGGTTGCTTCTCCATGTGGAAGATTTCCAGGATCTCTCTAGTGAGAGCAGGTAATGGATTTTGAAGGTGATCTCAAACATAAGAACAACTCTGCTCATTAAAGTCTCCACAGCCACTACAGCAAATCACAGCAGACGCCTTCCAGGAGTTTTGACAACAGACATCAACCATCAACAAGGATAAAATAAGGACAAGTCAAAGGCTAGTATTGATTCCAGGAGCCTTTGAATTAAATCCTCGTTGGCCCACTCAGCATGTGGAGCTCAGACCAGTTTCAAAATGCCTGTTCTTTGTGGCTGTAAGGCTCAGTGATATACATCCATTAAAAAAAAAAAAAAAAAAAAAAGAGGGGAAAAAAAAAGGGAAAAAAAATAGATTGGCTCTTGTAGTAATCAATAAACAGAGAAAGGGCAATAGAAACAAAGTGGTAATGGGAGAAGTGTGTGTAGGGGAGCCACTCTACTGGTATTTGTAACAAAAGAGTGTGATAAATGAAGAGTAAAGATGAGATAGTTTTCAGTAAAAAAAAATATTAAGAAGCAATAAAAGCCAAAAGCCTAAATTTTAAGTGGAAAAGTTCTCATAATGAGGGTTTTGTATGCAGTAAAAATATTATCTCCATGCTGTCAGATAAAGGTAAAAATGTACTTTGGTGCAATTTAAAGAAAAGTCACGATTTTAAAGTCTCCCCAGTCTTCCACTTTTTGGTTTTTTTCTTCTTGTTTGGAATTAAAATTTTCCTCACGAGTCTGGCAAACTCAATAGTACAGCTCAGATCTGTTAGAATGAGACCCTGAAACGACTGAAATCAGTCAGGCTCATCTTATCATCCCAGCAGAAGAAAGTGCCCAAAGTAACTCAATCCCAGTGCTGCAGAGAGGGTGAATTCAGATGCCAAACTTGCAATTTCACAGCCTGCTTGTTTACAACTTTCTCATCATTTATGGCTCATTAGGATGTGTTTCAGAGACTTCCTTGTCCAGGTGATGTCCTCATCCATGGCTTGGGCTGCTGTCAAACATCCAGGGGTGTTCCTGGCCTCTGGAAGGGAAATGTGCCCATTTCTTCTTCCCAGGGATCTGTAGCTCCTTTTCTTTGCTGCATTTGAGGTCTGTGTGCAGCCTCTGCTCATCCTCTCTCGTGGGGGGTTTTTCCATGATTGGAGTCACGTGGAAGGCTTTTATAATCATTTTGTAGGGGGTCAAGAGGCAAAGAGGAAGGCTGTGGACCATCAAACTCACTGGCCTGATGTAGTGACCTTTGTAATAAAACTCAACCATTTCCCTTCTGGGAATCCCAGGGGAAGAGGAGGAAGAAATGAAGGAAAAAAAAAAATTAGAAGAAAAATAGAAACCAGAAAGAGCTCTTTCAAAATTCATGAAAGAGGAAAGTGAGGTTTTGTTGACATTCATGTTTGATGAAGAGCAAGCAGGCAGGCAGGACGAGTTCCCCCGTAAGCAAACACTGCTCTAGGCTGTATCCTGCTTTTCCTGCTCCAATCAAGTGATCTAATTAGCTCCCAGAGACTTCAAAGCGTGGGGGGCAACAGCAGGGGGACAGAGGGGAGAGCTCCCTGTTTGCCAGGTGGGGTGAAATCCTAGCTGGCAGGGCAAGAATGATCCTGGGGTGGCACTTGGTGGGTGGGAGAGGAGGGGGTAATGCAAGGTCTGCACGACCTGAGCTCAGGCAGAGAGCAGAAAGGAGCTGATTTCATCCCTCTCTGCTCCCCATGAAGAATGAAAGGGCAGGAGATGTTAAGTCGAGTCCATTGAATCAGATTAAGGGAGATTAGCTCTTATGCTGTTGCTAGACTGGGAGATCAGTTGACCAGTTTTTGCTAATTTTCCCTCTTGGGGTTCAGCGTTATCTGAGATTGATCAAAACCCTTGGAGCATTTTATCTGGAAGGCAATGGCCTCCTGGGCCCCAGATCTAAGCCCTGCATTCTGAGCCTTGATGAGTTGCATCTTGCTCAACGCCCCTTCGCTTACAAAGCCTGTGTTCACTTGACACCGCTTGAAAGGTGCTCATTCAAAAAGATTTTCTTCCTTCCAGACGTATTTTGAAACTCTGAATGAGTTGTTTCAGCAGGTTGATGGGGAATGCTGTGGGCTTGGGGTACCCCATTGTGTCTATTCATGTAGGAAATGGAAAAAGGGATTTTGAGGTTGTCTTTGTCTGATGCCATTATTTTTTTAATTTTTTTTTTTTTTTTGTTACAATCAGGGGAATAGGAAACAGTTATCTTTAATCATTTTTGCTTAGCTGTTGACATATGAACGTTCTTCCAGAGCATAACAGAGTGTGAATTTAAAGGCAGTGAGTTTTTCCAGAAGACAAGTCCTCAGGGAGGCAATGTTTCCACTGTTTTAATATAAGTGGATGAGCCCCTGGTTAATGCTTTGGGCTGCAGTTTAGGAGTTCAAGGTGCAATTCCCAGGTCTGATGTAAAATATCTGCAGCTTTTGATGAGTCCCCAAAGGTCCCATCTGTTGCTGACCAGGACCATTTACAGAAGCACAACGTGGGTATAAACCACACAGAGCTGAGGATTGCTGCTTTGCAGCAATTATTGCAGCTCTGCAAGGAGCTGGATGGGATTTCACTCCCAAACCACTGTTCCCTACCTGTGACATGAGAGAGTCCTGCCCTCTTTGCACCTTTGCCCACTTGGTACCTTCAAAGCACTGAGTTAGAGAAGGCAGCTGCAGTTCCACAGAATCATGGAATATCCTGAGCTGGAAGGGACCCACCAGGAACATCCAGTCCAACCCCTGGCCCTGCTCAGACACCCCAACAATCCCACCCTGGGCACCCCTGGGAGTGTTGTCCAAACTCTCCTGGAGCTCTGGGAGCTTTGGGAAAGTGCCCATTCCCTGGGGAGCCTGGGCAGTGCCCCACCACCCTCTGGATGAAGAAACTTTTCCTGATATCCAACCCAAACCTCCTTAACACAGCTCCAGCCATTCCCTCGTCTCCTGTCCTTGGTCACAGAGAGCAGAGCTGGGAGCTGCCCCTCAGGAGAAACCTGCAGCCCTTGATGAGCCCCCCTTCAGCCTCCTCCAGGCTGAAAGAGCCAAGTTGTCTCTTAAAACTCTNTCAGCTGGAAGTAGGGAGCTTCCAAATTAGCCTGAGGACAGCACACCTTGGATTTCCAGAGGAGATCTGCTCCCTCCACAAGCATCCACATCTTATTGCAAAGCAACGTTGGAAGCAGGAAATCAAGACTTCCTGAGTCCTCTGCCACAGATGCTGACATTGAAAGCTTCTCTGCCTCATGGAATCACAGAATGGCTGGGGCTGGAAGGGAGCTCTGGAGATGATACAGTCCAACCCTGCTGCCAGAGCAGGATCACCTGGAGCAGGTTGCACAGAGTCACATCCAGGCAGGTTCTGATCATCTCCAGGGGAGGAGACTCCACAACCTCCCTGGGCATCCTGTTCCAGGGTCCTGGAGTTCCCTGCCTGCACATGCAGGATGCTGTACAGAGGATGATTGTACAGAGGAGGCTGAAGTTGCCTCAGGCTGTCAGAAGCTTTGTGGTCACAGCAGAGGGATTTGTCACCTTTCCTTGTGTGGGCATTTCNAGAGCCAAGTTGTCTCTTAAAACTCTGTTTCTGCTTTTGGGAAGTATTTAAGGCTTTTTTTCAGCACCATCTGGATTCCTCTTGTTGCAGTTGCATGGAGGGGCACCATGGTGGAGGTGGTGGTTTCCTCCAGGAACAGGAGAGAGGCTCAGGAACTGTCAGATCTCGGGGTTAAGATGACCCNGGTCCTGGAGTTCCCTGCCTGCACATGCAGGATGCTGTACAGAGGATGATTGCACAGAGGAGGCTGAAGTTGCCTCAGGCTGTCAGAAGCTTTGTGGTCACAGCAGAGGGATTTGTCACCTTTCCTTGTGTGGGCATTTCCTTTGTGCCCACATTCACCAACCTGATCCCAATTATTGCACTTTAAATATCCCCACACACAGTGCTGGCTGTGAGAGGGCTCCTTTTCCCCTGTGTCCTGCTCTGAGGGGACTTGTTTGACCTTGACTGGGATGAGCACTCAGTGAAGATCCTGCCAGTTAATCCTGGGCATCTCTGACTGTGAGATCCTATATTTGGAAGGCTGCAGGCAGGGCCAGAAATTCCTAAATTGCTGCTCAGCAGGGCACCACAAGATCCATTATGTCTGGTTTAGCTGCACCCTATGTTCTCCCTTCTGCAGCAACAACCTGGCTGTGCCTCCTGGAAATGCACAGAGGAATATCAAAGGGCAGAAAACGCTGCAAATAAAATCAGAAGTTGGCTGGACACAGCTTTACAACCAGAACAAAGAATTTCCTTCAGTGCTGCATCAGCTCTGGAAGTTCCTCTTGATGAGCTGCTCTTAGGAATATGTGATTTAATGGAATACAGCCTCGATAAGAAACCAATAAAACCAAAAAACAAAATGCCCCGATGCTCTCGGCTGGTGCTGTGGCAGAGAATGTTTGTACTGAAATCCATCCCAATTCAGGAATATTTTTGAAGGATCTGGTGAGTGATGCTGTGTGACAGAGGATCACCTTTGGAACTAAGAGTGAAATCCACTTATGGAATCGTATGTGACAACAAAAATGAATTCATCAGGACCAGTGATCCTAATGAACATGATATCCCTATCCTAATGAAAACCTGAAGGAGTTCTGAGGGGAATAGAACAGGAGAGGTTCACAAAAACACATACCCTTGAAATTAAAAATAATTTCAGAATCCAACCAAAATGCAGCAATTAATCATTTGCAAAAATCTTGAAACATTTTTTTTTTTAATTTTCATTTCTTCTAACAAGGAAAAGTGAGTGTTGGTTGTGCTCCCTCCCTTCATGGCTGCATGCATGTCTCTCTGATTTGAGCTGGCTGGCTGGATCATTAATTGAATATAGTAAGGTCTTTTCAAATCTTGGAAAAGAAAGAAAAAAAAAAGGGAAGAGCTTTTTTATTGCTGTTTATATTCCCCATCAGGGCTTGACAATCCAGCCTGTCTGTTCCAGAGGGCTTGGACCACCTGAGTCTAAGTTTAGATCATATCCTGCTACATTAAACTCCACACATAATAGGTTGGCCACATGGGAAAATTTAAGGAAAATGAGATTTTATTAAAACCAGGAGACTGCCTGACTGCAGAGGGATATAATAACAGTGTTATGAGGTTTTTATCTCACATGAAAGTTTCACATTTCCCTGGTTTCCTTTCCTTTATGCTACTGTGGCCTCCCCCTCCCCCAGTTCTGTATGGGTGTCTCATTATTTAATGCAACAGCTGAAAAGGCAATTAATAACCATATCACCTCAAATGTTTGATTGTTTCCCTTAGGCCCCATAGAAGTTCTAAATTAGCACAATGGCCTCAAAGATTCCCATTGGCACTGGTGGGTCATGCAATCCACCTTCCCAGAGGGAAGCAGATGGAAAGGGGAGAGCAAAGCTGGGTTTGTGTGTCAAGGAGAATGTCTTGGGTGTTGTGCCTGAATTCCTCCTGCTTTCACATTTTGAAGGTGCTGTTCAGTGAGGTTTCCCCAGGTGCTGGAGGACACCTGGGCTTCCTGGTCCACCAGGCACACCATGGTTTGCTCTGAAGGCAGCACAGAGCCCTTGCTGAGCTCTGAGCAAGTGTCCTTGTACCAGTCTGCTGGAGCTGAAGGTGACATCCCCTCCTTGGGGGCAGCTTTGCAGTTCCACTCTCTGGTGGCTCCATGCAGTTCACAGTCACACCTGGTGACCTGCTCTGCCCTGGCCACGCTGCCTGTGCCCATCCTGAGACATTTCTGGGATGTCAAAGGACCTCTGACAGCCTCAGCTCTTCTCAAAACTTGGATCTGGTTGGACTCCTCCAGATTTTCTTTAGCTGATGATGTAGTGGAATTATCAGAAAGGGGGACAAATCCAGACTGGCACTAACTGTTGGAAGTGGGAAAAACTCCATAATTCATCTTCCCTGGTGAACTTGTGAACTTTCTTCATGAAGCCTGAGGATTCATCTTTCTTTTCTTTTTTTTTTTCCCTTACTTTTCTCGCCTTCTCTCAGATAATTGCAGAAGTCACCAAAATTCACTAAAAACCGTGTGCTTGATCACCCCAGTGTTCAGAGACTCACCTCAGCCTTCCCCAGGGAACATCCCTGCAGCACTTCCCACTGGTGCTCTGATCCACACATCACTCTGCCTGGAGTTTGCTGCTTTAATCATCCTCCTGAGATCCATCCCATGGCTGGGAGCTGTGGGAAGGCTCTCCAGAGACACCACAGGGAAACCTCTGGCATTCCCAGGCAGTGTTCCAGATAGGTGAAGTCTGAAGGGGGTTTTCTAATGTAGTTCTTTATTTCTTCTAGTGGGGAAGGGTTTTGTAGCACTGCTGGATTACATCTGTGCTCCTTCTCAGGCCATTCCCAGGGCTTTGTCAGGAACAGATTAGATATTTAGATTAGGCATTCTGGAGAAATTGTATGAGAACTAAATGCTTTTGATGAGTTTTATGTTCAAAGCAATGCATTCAGGGCAGGGAACGAGTGCTGGCTGCACACTTTGCACAGTTATTACTTTTTATCAGTTCGAGTCACTTATCTCTTAAACGATTTCTTTTATCCTTTCTGGGTTACTCCACTCCTGGCATTTTGCATGGCCTGGTGGGATCGTGACTCAGGGACAGAAATGAAGCTGCTGTGGCTTCTCCAGCCTCACCTGGAAGTTGGGGACACTTTTTCTGGGTAGCCCATCTGGGGAGCCCTGGGTTGCCTTCTCTGGGGATTGGCTGTTTACAGAGCAGCCAAGGTATTTAATTATGTTACTTGCACCCTGGTGGTTTGCTGGGAATTGCAATCAAAGAGGAGGCTTAGTGAAAAGCTTAATACAGCCTGTGCAAGTGATTTTTGCCTGAGGGGACGAGGAGAGTTGAAAGGAGCAGCAGTGGTCAGAAAAACAAACATACAACTCAAACTAATAAGACAATTGCCTCTTCCTGTGCCAGAGCTCCTGCAGAGACCTTGCTGCTCCCTTGCAAGGTCCATGAGACCTTCTCAGGGTGTAAGGTCATTTCCTTTCCCTTCCTAATGAACTTCCAGAGAGGAGAAGGTGGGGAGAGTGCATCACTGTGCTTTTGAGGGATCTGTGCTATTCTGAGCACATCTCCTGGGTCAGTCTCCTGGGCTGTTATCTCATGGCCCTTCTATCCCTGGGATGAGCTGGATGAATTCCTGGTGTTAGAGGTGGATGCTGTGTTCCAGTGTGTTTTCCTGTGGGTCTTCCTCAAAATGGGATCACCAGGGCAGGTTGGAGAGACCTGGGTTGCTCAGAGATGTCCAGGGATGGAGACATTAGTGGGAGAAGGGATTCATCCACTCTCTGTGCCTGCTTGGAGT
>VZTT01050894.1:11397-55266 GCA_013400855.1 Buphagus erythrorhynchus
CAACAAGATCTGAAATTTTTGAATTTTAATTCAATTTGAAATTTCACGTTGCCAGTTCAAAAGGAAATACACCAAAGAAAATGATCTGTAGTACTAATGGGCATTAATGGGACTCTAAAAATCATAACTGCTTATAAAAATATTTTGAAACATCAATAAAAAACTCTGCTTTCAGCTGTTTATATTAAATGTTCCAATAGTGAACAATCTGTCTGCATTAAAATAAATGGAAAATAAAAATGCAGTTATTATCAATACATAATATATAGCAATAGTATGACATCATCTGCAGTACCAAGTTCAGTTTCAGCCATGCCAGCATCTTGTAATAGTAGCTGACACAGCAGAGTTTGGACTAGATGATGATAATTACTGAGAGAAGTAGGAAAGAAGTAAGATATTTCCTTAGGAAGAAATGGGAATGTTACAATTCTACAAATTAATGACTAGCTGTCAGCTGGGAATGCAGGCCTTCCTCTTTCATTTTTTCCTCCAAAATCAAGAATCAAAGACAATCACTGGTCTTGTCAGGCATCTTATTTATAGCTGGCAGATGGAGGTAAGGGGGTTTTTTTTGTATAACGTGTAATTAATGACATTCTTTGGACCATGGTTTTGAATTTATGGCAAAGCCAAAGATGAATAGGAATTTTTTAAGCAATACACAACTAAAGAGATAAAAACCCCATTTGATTATATATGTGTGTGAGATTATATAAACAAAATAACTTAATTGAAATGACAACATCTGTCTTTAAAATAATTTGGAAAATGCCAATTTTAATTTTGCCTGTACATTAATTCAGGCTTTTATCCATGTGATTATAACAGAGGCTCAAGTTAAATGATCACATCCTTTTTCCCACAGGACTTCTGCCTAATTTCAGCCATGTTACAGGGACATATCCTGTCAGAGTCAAGTTTATCTGCCTACACACTCAGAAAATCAAGTGTGAAAACCCCAAATCTAACAACAAAAAAACCTCTAGTCCAGAAACTCTACAGTCACGTTGTCAAAGTACTGCTTTTGATTTAAAATATCTCCTGCAAAAAATATGCATGGCTTCCCTACCTACAGCTGGCTTGCTTCTGGCCTGGGGAATGCAAGTGCAGTATGCAGGACCCTCTGCAGCTGTCCATGTAGCTTTGCCAGCAGTTATACCTTGCCAGAGCATTCATACATCTTCATTAGCAGACACAGATTTCTTATTTTGAGAATATTAAACTCAGCAGTGCTCTTAAGCAACTTATATTTTCCACTCTTTAAATTCATTCAAGACAAAATGCAGCTCTGTGTTACAGACTCTTTCAGTGAGTCACTGATACTCAAGGAAAGGTTACACAAATTGTTTTGCATCTCTGAACACCTTCCTTCCAACCCCCAACCCTTTCTGGTTTTAAAACAGTCCAAAGACAATTATACCTATGTACAAGTGGCTTTCAAAATAATGGTTGTTACCACAGGGAGGACAGAAACCTGACTGTCAATACTGTGAGGAGAAACATCAGAAAAAGATGATCTCCACTGTTCTTCCTTCTTACCCTCAAGATTTTGCTGCAGAAAAAAAATTGAATGGGATGTGACAGGGATGTGAAAATGCTCTGTACTGTCACCAATGTCTGTGAGTATTCCTATATCACTCAATATAAATTATCCAACTGACATAACACATATGATAAATGTGTGCCAGTTTTTCATATTAAAAAATTAGTTCTGTTTAATAGTAATCTTATTGAAACTACATGTTGAAAGCACTTGAAAAAAATCAGTCATTTAACCCTTTTACCCATTAGTATAATTCACAGTCCATCTCAACTATGAACGACAACAGCAACAAAACATTTTCAAATGCTTCCATAAATTTTAAGAGCACAAGAATGGCTTGTTTCAAACATCATCTCCAAAAATGCCTTTTTAATATTAGATTATTTGGAGTTTGAAGAAATCCACGGAAGGATGATATTTCAAGGAAAGTAATTGCCAGTACGCTTCCAATTCTGTCCAATACCTACCTATAAACAAACCTAAAAGCTTTCAGGGGAATGGATTAAATTATATTCTGATACCAAGAAAAATATGTGATTCATCCAATCCATTTGTAAACAGTTTTTTTAATTTCAAGTGGTATAAATTCAAAGTAAATATCCTGATTCAAATGAAGTTTAGAGAGATATTAGTGCAAATAAAGTAAGAATCCAGCATGAGTGATCATAAAACCTTTTTTAAGGACAGAGAATTTAATAGTTTGACATAATGGGTTATTCTGATCATTTATATTCTCCTAAAGGCTAGAAAGATAAGCTGATTAATTTTTGGAGAATGCAACATGCCCTTTCAAAATTGTTCAGTGTGCTTACAGTCCACATAAAGTAAGCTTATATTTTTAAGGTCTTCTTAAGCACATATTAATGCTTTGAACCACTAAAACACCTAAAAACTGTTTCTTCAGACCACTTCCTAGGAAAAAAAATGTAATTATAAAACTTTGCATCATTAAGTACAGAGTGGCTGACTAGACCTCTCAGCTCTTAAAGGCCACTTAGAGCACAGAGCTCTCTATTGCTGTGTGTAGGAAGTTGAGCAAGGCAGGCTGGAAACTGGCATGGTGGAGGCAAGGATCTGCTTCTCACACTGAGGAGTAAGAAAGAAATGCACTGCCAGTGGAAGCAGAGACAGGTGACCTGGGGAGAGTACAGGTGTATGGTTCATGTGTAAAGATAGGGTCAGGAAAGAGAAAGCAAAGAACATGGAACATGGCTTGACAAATAACATGAAGAATAACAAGGATGATTCTGTAAGGACATAAGTCAGTAAAAAAAGGGTGAGGAGACTGTATTCCCCCTGATAAGCAAGAAGGGTGAACTGGTGGTGACTGATATAGAGAAGTCTGAGATACTCAAGGAATTCTTTGCCTCAGTCTTTACTGGGAGTTGGGCTTCCTGTTTCTTTCAAAGTCCCCAGTCCTCTGGGTGGGGGCTGAATGAATCTCTCCCAATATAAGTGAAGAGAAGGTACAGGGCCATTGATGAGGTCTATGGGACCTGATGACATGCAACCTAGGGTCTTGAGGGAGATGGCTGACATTGTTTTTGAGCCACTGTCCATCATATTTTAAAAGTCATGGCAGTCAGGTGAAGTCCTTATTGACTGGAAAAAGGGAAACATCACTCTCTTTTTTAAAAAGGGGAGAAAGGATGAACCATGAAACTACAGATGGGTGTGTCTCACATCTGTGTCTGGGATGATCATGGAGCAGTCCTCCTAGAATATGTGCTGAGGCAAGTAAAAAGACAAGGAGGTGATCCAAGGCAGCCACCATGGCTTTATTATGAGCAAATTCTGCCTGACCAACCTAGTGGCCTTCTATGATGGACCAAGGCATCTATCTTCTGTTAGGCCTTCAGCCTGATGTCCTTGTCTCCAGATTGGAGACACATGGATTTGATGGATGGACTATTGGATGGATAAATAACTGACTGTAGGGATGCAGACAGAGAGTTGTGGTCAATGGCTCTNTAGTGGCCTTCTATGATGGACCAAGGCATCTATCTTCTGTTAGGCCTTCAGCCTGATGTCCTTGTCTCCAGATTGGAGACACATGGATTTGATGGATGGACTATTGGATGGATAAATAACTGACTGTAGGGATGCAGACAGAGAGTTGTGGTCAATGGCTCTGTCCCATCCCCCATGGCTCTCTCTTGGGATCATTCCACTTCAGTACCTACACTGATGACAGACAGTGAGGTCGAGTGCAGCCTCAGCAGGGCTGATGACAGGAAGCTGAGCTCTGCAGTCGACACAACAGAAGAAAGGGATGACACCTGGGGGGACCTAGAAAAGCTTGAGAAGTGGGTCCATGAGAATCTTATGGAGTTCAGCAAGTCCAAGTGCAAGGTGATGCATCTGGGTAGGGAAAATCCCAAACATGAGTTCAGACTGGTAGAAGTCACTGAGGGCGGCCCTGTGGAGAAGGACTTGGGAGTTCTCGTGGATGAAAGGCTGGTCATGAACCTACAGTGTGCACTTGCAGCTGAGAATGCCAACCATATCCTGGGCTGCAGCAAAAGCAGCATGGCCAGCAGGGTGAGGGAGGGGATTCTGCCCTTCTACTCTGCCCTTGTGAGACCCCACCTGCAGGGCTGCATCCAGCTTTGGTGCCCTCAGCACAGGAAGGACATGGACCTGCTAGAGCTGGTCCAGAGGAGGGTCACAAAGGTGATGAGAGGGATGGACAACTTCTCCTACAAAGACAGGCTGAGAAAGCTGGGGTTCAGCTTGGAAAAGGGAAGGTTTCAGGGAGACCTCATTGCCACTTTCTAGTATCTTAAGGGCACTTAAAAATGAAAGAATGAAATACTATATAAATCATAATGAGATATTTATCGACATGGAACAATTTTTCTATGTGGACATTACAGCAGCACTAACGTGAGACTCCCTTCAGGTCAATTGTTCTGGGGAATTCAACTTATTCAAAAGCCAAAACAGCAATTGTACAAGATAGAAGTACCCTGAGCAGACACTTAACCTAGTGTCTGTGGGCAAAACGGAAGCTAATGTTTTAATTTAATGCCTAAGCAGTAAGAAGGAAATGGTGCAGTGATAAGGGCACTTGGAATATGCCGAGTCAAGGCAATTCACTTCATATGGGAAAGCTCTGTGGGAAAAAGCTGTGGGAAAAAGCAATAGGCAGTGAGTTTAGATGAGTAGACACAGAGATTTGTAAAGCCTCAGCTAAAAAGGGATGTATGTGAACTAAATGTTGGGAAGTTGTAGCCCCTGAAGGGTTTATAAGGTGGTATATCATGGGCTGAATAAAAAATTGGCATATAAAAACAGGGGTTTGATGCACAAAGGCAGGCCTGTGGCATTCACATATTTACATGAGGAAATCAACTCCCAAATTTAATTAATTTATGTGCTGAGTAAGGAATACATAGGATGCTTATTATCATAGTATCTAGCAAAAAACCTGACCAGTTGAAACATTTGCTGAAACTTTCCCAGAAAGTGGTGAAATTTAATAATTCTGCCATTACCATAAAATTAGTAATGGCTAACTTTCTGAAAACTGTATCACTGTACCACTCTAGCTCTCACTAAATTGCCTATTAGGCAGTACTGAAATAGGTTTTTGCATTAGAATCTACCTCTCCACAGATAAATTAATACTGAATATGTTTCACTGTAATGCCATTACTTAAATAAGGATGCTTTCATGAAAATGAAAGCTTGGAGAAATGTTGTACAAACATGTTGCCAGTAAATATGTTTCTCCCGAACTGCTTTCTTTATTTTACAGATATTCTTGGCTTAGTTGGCCCTCTCTTTGTATAGTTTTAAACAAGAGTATACAACATAGGTGCCCATATCATCATCTTAAAGCAAGGGTAAACTAAATCAGTCAAACTCTTTTAGAACTGATTACTCATGGACGCCCATGAAAGCTTTCTTTGGACTGCCAATTTCAATGAAGTTTCCAGTCACATGCTGCTTAAGCAGACTCTGGCAACGCTGAGGACTATGTTCCTCACCTTAAGTAGTTCTTGTTCTAGATAACACTCAGAATCTGAAGGAGATTGGAGCATAAATTCAATTTCAAAAGATATGCTCAATCACAGCTTGATTAAAACAAAAAAGGTCATGCACAATCAATGGTAGCTGTAACACATGATCTTTGCCAAAATTGCTTACAGAACACCTGTCTGCACAACACAGTCACATTCTGTGTTTTATACAGAAAGGAGAACTAATAAATAAGTAATACTAATCTTCATTTTAATAGTCCACTTATTAAATTTGATTAGTTGTTTTCTCATAGAGCTTTTCCTTTATCTTTTTTTTAATAATTGAATCAGATCCATTAAATGGTTCCAGAGAAAGTGGTGTCATTTTAAATTCCACTTTACAAAATGTCCTAGCCACATATTGTTCTAATGTCCTAAACACCTGCGGTTTTCCTTTCAAATGCAAACTATTTTTACTTTAGAAAAGTTAGGAAGATGAAGAAAGAATTTAAGGTCTCTGTTGAGAGAGCCACAAAAAAATGCAGTGAAATCAAGCAGTGTTACTGTGACCCATTACTTCCATATTGAGGATCCTTGAAGCGATCCTCCTGTGAGCTAGCTACCCCTTTTGCATTCTTTGTGGATGTCAAAGTCTGCATGAAATCAGTGACAGCTAGGATGGACAAATAATGCTTAATTGATCACACTGACATAAGGATGCCCTTATAGCTTTTCTATCATGTTAGCCTGCAAAACAGACATCAGTGTTTGACAATACTTCTGCATAATGGATCATACTTAAACGGGAATGTGACTTGCAGATCACATCTGTCTCCAGTTAAACAACAACCTTATGGCAATGGCAGCATGTGTTTATATGGAAAAATAATATTGGGAAAGAATTTTCTCTATTCCTCAGTGCCATTTAATGTGATCTATTATTTAGAAAGAAAGGAAGGCACACAATGTGTCTGGTGTGAACTTTGCAGACCACTGACTGCAAACCAGGTAAAACTGTTCTAAACCATGTGAGATTTACAAGAGCTAAAGATCCATATCTAGCTGAGGTCTAAGTACTTACAGGTTTTTTTTTTGCATGCTTTCAGCTCATCAAAGGAAGCCAAGGTCAGCAGCATATCATACACTAGAACAAGGAAATTAATCTTACTTTATACTAGACTATTTCAGGAGTAAGGAGACCAGACTTGCTTCATTTAAAATATATCTTCAGTGATTGATAGTAAATATACTAAAACAAATAGCACAACTGAGTTATTGCCTTGGCTTTGCAGAATACTGGTACCCCAAAGATCACAATTTGAGAGCTGGTGGTACAATATATTTATTTTAGAATGTGCTAATATATACCTTGAATTCAAAGTACTAAGGAAATGAACTAATAAAATGAATAAGATTCTTTGATTCGTAACCAAGTTTTTAATACTTCCAGTTTTTAAATTTTTCTTTTTGAGTTTATAATTATATTGCTTGTTATTTACAACTCATGACTGAAACAATCGTGCTCTTTTCTTTGAAATGTAAACTTCAACTTTCTTTTCAGGTGCAAAAAAGAAATTACTTTTAATTTATACTCACAAAAATTTGTAACAGCTTTCAGAGGTACAGTCTTCTTTATTATTTTTTTACTAAGGACACTTTTTTATCTCTTTCAATATTTGCAGCAAAAGTCAATCAGATAGCTGAATCACAGTGGAAATGCTGAGTCCCACTAGAATAGCACCTAGAATTTTACTGAGTCATCAGATGCCAATATGAAAAGTGGAGTTTAAAACTCTTTTGAAATTCTCCCTTAATTTAGCTCAGCTGATTTAAAGCTAACATCCCTGGCTACTCATATTATGCACCAACCCACAGTATTCACAACTGCCTAGGTGTGAGAACTTTGCAACTTCTGCTAATTATCAAACATATACAATTTTTATATGTTCCTTTTCCAAGTAAAGTATGAGTATATAGCAAAGTATTTTTTTCCCGAATTCATGGTATGTGGCATGTCATGATAAGATTCCTTTAGTTATAAGACTCTAATCTCAGCAATACAATTTTATTTTCCACTAGTTTACCATGGACTGTGGTTGCTTGTGTGGCCAGGGTGTCAGTCCAATCTCAAGGACTGGTCTGTGTGGCCACTGATATGTACAGTAACCACATTGATTGGCCCTTTTGGTCAAATTTGGTTAGATCAGTCAATTACTGTGAGGGTGGTATAAGCTGACATTATAGCCTCAGTAGCTGTCAAACTGTGCCCAACTAACATCCATGGACCAAGCTCTGGGTAACAAAGACATTGAATTTGTTACTATGCATTTGTTTCACCAGATTTAGTACTACTGCTGGTCGGTGAGTCCAAGTGATGGGGAGAGAGTAATTACCACTAAGTATCACTGGGGAAGAGGAGTTGCCTTGACCTAAGATGGAACATCAACACTTTCTGAAATGTAAAATTCTTTAAGTTATCTTAAATCGGGTAACCATCAATCCTAAGCCTTAAAATTCTGGTGCTTAATGATTAAAACTTAAATGTTAATGTTTAAAAAATTCTGCTAAAAGTAATAACTAGGTCAAATCACAAAGGAAAGCTTTCTTCATGGACTGGTTAAGTCTCCTTGAAAAGAGGAAGGAGGGAGAGGAAGTTTACAAGAGAGGGACAGAGTCACATTTCAGAGGTTTTCTGGAGAACATGAACTTCTTGATAAACAGTTCTTATGGAGAGATGAGGAGAATGAGGTCATCTGGTACAGGTAGTCCTTGTGGCCAGAAAGGCAGAACCTTCACAGAGCATTTGGTGGATACTGGGAAATATGGGTCAAGAGAGTGAGTAAATGAGACAATAGACCCTATAATAGAATTTATCTTGCAACAGTTAACACTACAAAGTATTAGTCTTGTTCTCTCCTTTCCAGATTAAAGTACCTCTATCCACAGCATATATATGTCAAGACAGACTATGTCTTGAAAATACTTTCACCAAAAAGGAGCATATGATCAATTGAGAGGAACCAAGAAAATAAGTTCACCTCTCATGATTTGCTCCTTTTTTTCTGGCTAGAGAAAGTAAAACTAGGACTACAGCCTAGAGAGTTGTTTTGAGTATTCCTGAGTAATAATTAAACAGCCTAATAAAAGTTTGGCAGATAAGTGTGTGTAAAAAATATACCCCAGTAGCTTTTATTACAGTTTACTCAGATTTCTTTTGGCTGCTTCCTGCCTTTTTCAAATTTCTTCTGTCTCCTTTAGCAATAGGCTTTTGGCTTCAAACTTGCTGCCAAAATAGACATTAAGAATATTGAGTTATTTATCTGCTCTGATATACAGTCACTTTCCACAGATACTCTGGAAATACCTAGAAAGATAGCCCAGACAGTATATGTTGGCATAATATTTTTATCCTTTTGAAGAGGCACCTATCACTTACTGTGCAGGCCAGTAACAGTACTCTAGCAACATTTTCAGGATGCTTCAGTTACCATGAACAGCAGGTGGCAACCATGCTCCCTGCTCTTAAAACTCCCCCTAAGATCCTACCTCCCTCCTCCTCTACCTAAAGCTGGAGGTACCAGATTTTGTCAGCAGTGTAGGCAAAATTGAATGGTAGGGAAGTTTGAAGGAAAGGACTTGAACCAAGCTTGTGCTGGAAAAGTAGGCATTAGAGTGATTTTTGGTTGATAATTCTATTTCTGCTCTCCTTCTGCCTTCTTAGGCTCACCAAAAGAGTTGCAGCAAACCTGGTAGATGTGCTCTACAGATTACCCCTCCTTCTGCTCCCTCCCACTGTGCAGTGACATATTGCCTCAGATGTAAGACAGGGAATGAGCTGTATCCCAGGAAGGCTATTGTCCTTGAGGTCCAGCTGCCTACATTTTGTGCAGAATAGGTCCACAAAATGTCATGGATATCGTGAGACTATGATTACAGACAATATGGAAGCTGACATGATTTTCCACAGAAACATGACACATGATTATATCTCCAGAATTGCATTCACCAAGATACTATAAATCTTTATTAATAAAGACAATAGGTCTTCATTGATGACAGATGAGGAGATTGGGTGCATCTTCAGCCAGTTTTCAGATTATATCAATCTGAGTGGAGCAGTTGATATGCTTGAGGGAAGAGAAGGGTGACTTTGACAGTCTAGAGACATGGACCCATGCAAACCTCATGAGGTTCCACAAGGCCAAGTGCAAGGTCCTGCAAATGGGTTGCAGTAATTCCCAATGTCTGTACAGACTGGGTGATGACCTGGCTGAGAGCAGCCCTGCAAAGGGCTTGGGGCTACTGGTTGATTGAAAAACAGTACATGAGCTGGCAATATGAGCTTGAAGCAGAAAGGCAACTACATTCTGGGCTGCAACAAAAGCAGTGTGGGCAGCAGGTCAAGGGAATTGATTCTGCCCCTCTATTCCACTCTGGTGACCCCACCTGCAGTGCTGCATCCAGCTCTGGGATCTGCAGCACAAGAAACACATAGCCTCTATTAGTATTGCTCCAGAGGAGTGCTGCAAGAATAATCAAATGGCTGGAGCATCTATCCTGTGAAGACAGGCTGAGAGAAATAAGGTTGTTTCTCCTGGAGAAGAGAAGGCTCTGGGAAGACCTTGTTGCATTTGTTAAGTGTATAAAAGTAGCTTATTAGAAAGATGGAGAAATACTTTTACCAAGGTATGTAGTGACAGGACAAGGGACAATTGATTTAAACTAAAAGTAGCTAGAGTTAGATTGGATATAAGGAAGAATTTTTTACAGTGAGATTGTTGACACACTGGAATAGATTGCCCTGAATAGCTGTGGATTCTCTGTGATTGCAAGTGAGTAGAACCAGGCTGGGTGGGGTTTTGAGTTACCTGGGCTTGTGGGAGGTGTCCTTGCCCATGGCAGTGGGCATGAAACTAGACGATCTTTAAAAGCCTCTTCTAACCCAAAGCATTCTGCAACTCTGTGATGTTCTGGCATTGCAGTACCCCTTGCATAGAGATAAACTGGAAATTCATTGTCACAGCTGCAGCTCTTCTTTAGCTTGTTCAATATGAGTAAAAAATTACAACTGTCTTTAGAAAATGCAAAACAAAGTATCCACATAACATAATACAGTAGATTTTATCAAATAGTTTCACAGAAATACAGAATCACAGAATTGTTAGGGCTGTAAGGGTGCTCTGGATATCAAACCCCTGGAAGGCAGGGTCACACAGAGCAGGTGACACAGGAACGTGTCCATCTGGGTTTGATTGTCTCCAGAGAGGGAAACTCCACAACCTCACTGGGCAGCCTATTCCACCTCAATGTAAAGATCTTCCTCATGCTGAGGTGAAACTTCTGGTGGTTTAGTTTAAAGCCATTGCTCCTCACCCTGTCACTGAGCACGACCTAAAAGAGTCTGACACCATTCTCCTTGCACCTGCCTTTGAAATGTTTATATGTATTGGTAAGATCCCCTTTCAATCGTCTCCAGACTAAACAGGCCCAGCATGTTCAGTTTCTCCTTATAAGAGGGATGCTTCAGCCCCTTAATCACCTTTGTGGCCCCCCACTGGACCCTCTCCAGTAGCTCCTTTTCTTTCTTGTGCTGAGAAGCCCAGAACTGGGCACAGCACCAGGACTGGCCTCACCAGGGCAGAGTAGAGGGGCAGCATCCCCTGGCTGGACCTGCTGGCCACACTGCTCCTGATGCACCCCAGGGTGTCACTGACCCTCCTGGCTGCAAGGGTGCTGCAGCTCATGGTTAACTTGTGATCCACCAATAAGCTAGCCACATCCGTGTCCTTGAAGTACAGCAGCCTATTATTGTTCTTAGTGTATTATTACATTTTTCTGTATATAATTTAATAAACCTCTTTGGCCTGTAACGTTCTGATGCTTTGAAAGAACTTGATGAAACTAACAATGTTTCAGAGAATGCCAGTAACAGTGGAAATGCTTATGAAGGATCTAGAAGAGCAACCAGGTGTTCTCTAGTTATTCCTTGCTACAGGGTACAGTTAAGTGTTGTGCTGTACATTATCTTGAGTCTTAGGCAAGCGTGACTTTTTATTAAGTTCAGAGGCCAATGACACTGGATTTATTTTTCTTAAGGTCGTAGCCTAGGAATGGACAAAGAAGCCAAGAAATGCCTGTTTAATAAATATGCAGGATATCATATGATGTAATGTCTCTTGTTAGACAGAAAACTCAGAAGTTTTTATTTCATCTATCATGCACTCTCAACCTTGCCTGATTTTTAGTTATATCATATGGTGTGGTAAAACGTGTCACTTTTTTTTCCCACAAGTCTTGTGTAATATCTTGCAAAAAGAAGTTACTGTAGGAATTTTCCTTAAAGGCAACCAACAACCATCACTTTAGACCAGCAAAATATTGCTATTGATCCCTTCTGAGTTTACACGTATGGACATGAGAGCACTGTTGAGCTACTGTATTTTCATATGGTCTAGAGTTTGTCCTTATTTCTTTTTACACATTTGACATTGGTTAAAAGATCAGAATTCTTAACTGTTTTAAAGTGAATTAAGTCAATTATTATCTGAAACACTCAATGACCCTTGAAGAAAAAGGCGGTAAATGCAGACTGTGGTAACTGATTTTTTTCTGCTCTTTACCAAGGGATACAAAACCAGTTTTTCAGCTCATTTACCTAGTGAATAAGCATTTTTGTGATTTAGTGCATTTTTCCACAGCTCAGTTCTGCAGATGCTTTGTCACAATACACATTTTTATCTTAAGAACAGGCACCAGAGCCTCTCATAAGGACAAAGTAGAGCTTAACTGCAAAAATGTTTGGCTACATAAAGTAATGACTTTCCATTTCAATATTTAATTCTAAATTATGCCATAAAGGATATTTCCATTAAAAAATGTTAGGTATTAGCTCAATATATAAAAAATTACACAGTTTAGGATCACATTTCCTTCTTGAGAGGGAAGGCAATTAAACATAATATAACATATTAGGGTCAGAGTTATTATTTTATTAGTTCTCTCAGCATTGTTGTGTGGTCTGATGTGAAATACTTACACAGCAGCAGACAAAATAGAGACATTTCTCACTCTTCTGCAATTAAAATATTGCTAAATATATTGCTTTTATTTAGGTTGTAATAACTACTGGAGATATCAACCACCTTAGGACTCCACTGCATGGAGGATTATTCAGGCTATGTAGCAGAATTAGAATTAACTTTACCTAGTTTCCACTGAAAGATGGACTAGAGTTATAAACTCCTTATGCATACTCCCTCTCCAGTGAAGAGAGAGAGCAAGAGAAAAAATAGGTTTAATTAATTCCATCTGTCTAATACATATGTTATGAAGGGGTTGAGTCATTATTTGAAGGTGTCTATTTATCTCTGCCAGTTACAGGGAAAGCCTGAACAACTACCTAAGTCTAATTTTATATTTAACTTTTAGATATCTAGATTATCAAAGACAAATCACTTGCTAAGCTACAATTGTTATTCAATTTTTATTAAAACAAATAGATGGAGAAAATAGCTAATGAGAAAAGTGGAAAGCAACAGTAACAGCAGTCAAGCAAAATATTTATAAGCCTGAAGCTAAAGCATAAAGTATATTATTAATACACGAGCAGAATTTTCTACTGAAGGCACTTTTTTCTTCATTAAAATGCATTACTTGATTTCCTGCATCTGATGGAAAGTACCCAACTGCTTTGAATAGTGAAATACTTAAACTTATCTGACTTTTTTTTTTTAACCTACCTTCCTCATAACTTCTTTCCTTCTCACAGAAGTTCCTGGTATGTGTGGGTCTCCTTTCCTCCCCTGTTTGGATTCTTGGTGAAACTTATTCACCCTTTTGAGCTCAAGTTTGTTGGGACCCCAATTCCCCACAGAGAAGTGTTGGAATGGGTCCTTATGGTCCATATGCTCCAAAGTTGCCACAAAAGCCAAAAGACTGTGGCTGACCCTGCCACAGGTCCAGGTTCCTTCTCAACCATCACTAGTGTTGAGAGATTCCTTGGTCTTCAATAACATAAATTAAAATTAGTTCTATAGTTTCAATGGAAAACTTGAAAAATTTAACAAATTTATTTCTTACTCCGGGCATCTGAAGTGCACTGTCTTGTTAACAGAACAACTCTGAAGAGTTTTAAAATATGGGGTTGACTTTTCTAGGAATTACATTAAAGAATCTAACCTAACACTTAATTTCCAATCTACATTAATCTGTAGAGGAAAAAGAAAAAAGAGACCACACCCCAATGTCAAACTGCCATCCTCCAACATTTTATTTTTAAAAATAGAAACAAAAGCAAATACATGTAAAAGAAAACAAAGAAATTGAATATGGAATGCTTTGTTGGTACAAAGCACTGCCTGTCTGACTCTATTTGTCTTTAAACCTGCCAAGAATTCCAGTTACAGTTAATTCAGCTCAAAGCACATTGGGGGTTGTTTTGTTTTTTTTACTTCTTCTTCTCCTCAGTAAGAGCACAGGTTAAGGAAAAGGAACAAGTTCATCATTGGAATAACCCCAGACCTCAATATTCTTGATTTTACAATATTTCATCATAAATACAAAGTTTAATGGACAGATTCTATGCTTCACTACAAATACTTCTTCCATTTGGTGTGAAGCCTTCTTAGTGGACTCCTTTCTAATGCTATTCACATAGAAGGGCTATTCACTGGCTGTTGCTAAACCTTAGTAGCAGGACAGGGCAGTGACCATAAGAGAGGAAGGAAACAAAGAAAAAAAGGTAGAAGAACAAAAAAAAATATAACAATTAATTCTTTAACTGACAAGGAGCTGTAGAGTTGAGGCGTAGTTTTCATGCCCTGATTGTATTTCTAGTCACATTTTGTGTATAAGTTTTCAAATATCTAAGAAATTAATATAATTAAAATGTCCAGCTGTTGACCTATCAATATGCAAGTGCACATGATGTAGGAGAATAGTATTTTAGAAAAGTTTTTATCCTAAGTCTTGATATATTTTCAGCAGAAATCAGTTGCCAAGATAAATATATTGTCCCAAAAGGGCTGTTTCAAAATTGGTATTTATAACATTATCCAGTGGTTTTGTGATGGGATTAAATATCCACTGAGTCCAAGGTCAAGTCTACAAAATGAATTTACTTGTGACCTACTTTTTATTTCAAATTGCTCCACCAAGACTAGGTAACTCACTGCATATTGCGTTTTTCTTCTTAATCATACTTCTGTCAGAGGTTTATGGGCTTTCTACACCAATAACCCTTGAAAAACATTAGAAAAGAGGAAAGCAAACTGTAGGATTCTGTTCCTTGCTACATATCACAGTATCCTTTTCTGACTAACTGACCTCCAATACTTCAGAATTCAGAAAGGACTGAAGTCCTGAGAGTCCAGAGAGTTCGCAGAGCCCAGCTGACTTTACACTTTTAACTTTAAAACTATTTTCTTAAAATGATCAGTTGTCAGGTCACCTCTGTCCTTTGATATCTTTCTGTAGAACCTAAATAAAACAACTCATGCATGCTCTCTGTCTTGAACATAGCCTAGGAGAAACTGGCCACAGATTTAAGCAGGGCTTTTGCAGGAACATGCTCTACCAGATCTCCCAGATATTGTGAAACTAACAAGAGGCTTAAATTTCAAGCTTTTTAGATGACTGCTCCTTAGCCAGAAACAATGTTGCATTTAAACCTTTTCCTCTAGGCATTCAGGGAATACAGGAATTGTCATTATGCTGACAAATGACATGCTTTGGATGTATTACCACATGCAGAGATGGATAACGCATGAGTTATCTGCTGCCAAAGCCTTTGTTGGAGTGTTGAGTATAATAGTAGAATATGCCACTGTTTGGTCTACATTTAGAATAATTGTCTCAGATACCCAAATAAAATATGGTTAGATGAACATAAATCTATTTGAAAGTTATATTGGCTAATGATATTTTTTGTTTCCATGGTTACTGTTTTTGTGGTATTGCACATCTTCCCATCTCTCCCTAGAGAGAGATGTAGTGACAATATACATTCCAAAACTGTTGGAAGGTTTAGTGCTAACAATTAGGTTTCATTTAAGAAAATAACTGTGCAAAGCAGCATGCTCCTTCCCTAGGTTCAGGAATGCCTTTCAGCACATCTACATGGAAGTCCATTAGATGCACTCATTGAAAGGGAGGAATATTGAACACTTCCAGCATCATTGTACGAGATGGAATAGTGGGTTTCAAGAGAGAAAATACTCTTTTCTTTGCATTGGTGTTGGGGGAAGAGTTTCATGATAATGACCATGTTCATGTGCCTAGAAATATTTCTGGATCTATCATTTTTTTAGGATAATGAGTTACTGCTCAGATATTATGCTTTCATTCAAATCTATGATATGGACACCAGAAGTTATCACTTGCACCTGAAAATTATTTTTCCAGTTATATACTATAAAAGAGACTGCTGTACAGAAAAAACCAAAAACAATACATTCCTTATAGATGAACCAAACCCTTTTCCATCCACATACCTCTCTTGATCTCCTAGGGAAAAACTGGCCTGAGAGGTTCCTTATATATTAATTTTTGCATTTCTTTTTAATATCAGTCAATCTATGCAGCTGCAGAAATGCACTGAATTAAGTCTACCAGAGACAAGGACTGAATAACAGAAAAAGCTGGATATAACTGTGTGGTAAATGACAGCTCTTGATAAGAAGAAATATTCAATTTTAAGCAAGGTATTTTACCGTACTAGTTTGTATCTGAGGTAATAGGGAGAAAACACTAGGCAAGGAAAAAGTAGGAGAAAGAAAGTGAAGTAGTAATTACTGACTGTGTGATTAAGGTAAGTTTAAGAATGGTGAATGCTCGAAAAGTTTTGTTGTGCTATATATATAAAATCAGAAGAAGCAAATCTAGGCATTGTATAATGGTGTGAAAATACGGATTAACTTCCCAATGTTGTCTCACCCACCTGTAATTTGACTTTTGTTTTTTAATGAGCATGAATTAGTCTTTCCACAAAGGTATCATTCACTCCATGTAACTGTTGTGTTGTCACCCAGTGCATTTAAGACACACAATTCCCATTTTTGTGGACTGCTTTGCTTTCTGCAGTCAGGTACCTCACTTCAGCTGAGATTTAAAGCCAAACCTTCCTCAAATACTGGCAACACAAAACACTCCTAGGAGAATACAGACAGAAAGTTTGTTTAACTGGTGATTATGTTTGGTGGCAATGTCTGTTCTCAGACTTAAACCACACAGCTGGGAAAGACAACCTCAGCCTCCAGCCCAGGCTGCCTGCATACAGAGACTGTATTTGTCAGCCAATGTAATACATGCTAAAGAAGCCAGAGATTTCATGACTTTCTGCTCAAAAGAGCCTGGGGCAGCCTTACTTAAGACTGCATAGCCATGTGCAGAAGAAATCAGACAGTTCAGCCAAAGGCAAGCATTAGTATACTGGTTATCCAAATGCACAGTACAGACTCAGAAACTTCATGTTATCCCTACAGAGCAACAACATTTTGTACTAGTGAATATTAGCTAATTAGGCATATTAGCTCAGAGCTGGTACAGTGTGGCACCAGTGTAATCTACTCATTAGTAGTACCTTACAGCCAATTTGTTCTCACAGACAAGCAACTGAACATCGTGTAAAAGCAGGAAACTGAGAACACGTATTATCAGTGCAGATTATCTGGGACTAATCTAACACACAGAGTATAAGGCTTTCTGTGCTCACATTTAAGCCGTGGGCATCTGGTCTTGGCCATATTTGGTCTACTACCGATGAATGGAGAAATCTGTCATCTGTGGATACCCTAACAGAACTAATATCTTCCAAATAAATGTCTAAGCAAAATAAACGACTAACGCAAAGCTCTGTTCATTGCACTGCTCCAAAAATAGGTGTATATTAAAATAGAGTCAAGTGTTATACAAAGTGCCCTGGCAACAAGAACTAATATTGCAGTGAGTTGTAAGTCCCAGGAATGCAGAGAGAGTTGGGCAAACAAAATGAACAGTTCAGTTATAAACACGGGCTGCTGGTGCTGTGAAGAAAGGCAACAACCATATTAAAGCATGAAAGAAACCTCAGCATGCTGCAAATCTAATGCAAAAGGCAAAATACTGCAGAGGAAATAAAAGATTTGAAACTCTTAGACAAAGAAGATGGGTAACTTTAGCTGGACTAGAGAGGCACAGCTAATGGAGTAGGGACAGCTTCCAGAATGTGATAGCACGTAAGGATTTTCTGGTGACAGGGAGAAGGAAGAAGACTAAAAGCTGTGAGCATTTTAGTCTCTACTTTTGTTCTTGTCAGACCCTTACTAGCTGTGCACTATATAATAACACCTCTGATCTGCTGTGGTTGCATAGAGCCCCCTGCCTATTTCTCCAGCTGCATCTCTTCAGCATGTGTTCCAGTCATAAAAATAACTTAATACACTGACCTGATAAAAATATTTAGATAACTAATAATTCTGTCTAACAAATATTTAAGATGCTTCTTTAGAAGATTATTTTTATTAGATGAAAAATAATTTCAATGGGGTTCACTCACAGTGTGCTTTCCATGTGGACGCTGAGACTGAATACAGCAAAGCCAGTCAGAAATTTTACATTGGAGAGAAGCACAGCTACACTAATTTATTTCATGAGCCATGGTTTGTGGTAAAGCATAGCCTCCTTTCTGGAGATACTAGGTTGGGTATTCTGAGTCCAAGAAACCGTATACACAAGCATACTTTAAATCAGTTTTTTGTGGATGCTAGTTATGCATACAAGAGCTTCTGGGAACCAGGAAGTTATAGTTCTTCCTGATAAATCTGGTTATCTAAACTGTTAGCTAGGAAAGGCCAGTCTAAGACTCAGACTTTGGATGTAATAATTCTTATGAAGATCCTGTGAATTGTGTGGCTATTGACCTAGCTGTAGATTTGAATACAGGTTTGTCTTTAAAGTGTCAGTCTTTTCACATGTCTGTTTCTTCATAGTTTTACTATTCACAATTACCAATAAGAAAATAAATGGAAATTTGGCACAATAGGTGAATGATAAAAGAAAATTGTTGGTTTGTGTCTTGATTTAGAAAAATTAGGAAAAGACAAAAGTTACAAGAATTGGCAGGTATGTGCCACCCTCTATTTTAGCAAAAATACACAGGTATTTGAGAATAATATAGGAAGAGTTACCTATTTTACCACAAAAGGCATAAAAATCGCTAGTGGGAATATACAGCAATCCAAACATTAGGTTACACACATATATTTTTGTTCCTATAATGCAAAAAAAAAAAAAAAAAAAAAAAAAAAAAAAAAAAAAAAAAAAAGAGTTAGTTAATCATCAAGATGATGTTTACACTAGTTTCTGGAAACTATATACCTGCTCCACACAAGAACACTGAATTAAACAAATAGTCTGGATATTAATATGTTTACACTAGCTACAATTTTCCCTCAAAAATTATTTGTCCCTTCCAGCTTTATTTCAATGGTTTGGTTTTTTCTCAGCGTAAATACCCAAGACTTACCCATCATTCTTTGGCATCTTAAATTCATTAGATCTATCTTCAAGCAAAGCATGATCTTTTTCTTCTCAATTTTCAATTAAGCTTCTGCTTATTACATGACCAATATGACTGCAAAAAATAAAGATTATCTCAATTATCTCTATTACCTCTATTCATACACAAGCCTATTTTACCTGCTTCTGAACAGAAATGCTTTGAATACTTTTGCAATAAAGTCATACAGACTTATCTCATTGCCTCCACAAAAATAAAATGAGGAAACTGATAACAATTGACATTTTTATTGTGATATGGTGTTGAATATGTTATCTCCATGACTCAGAGGACCTTAATATTTACCACTATTTTTGTAACCTATGTAAGCTATAGGATTCTCAGGAAGAGCAGGGTAGGGTTTCTGCCACCCTTGTAAATAAATGTTTATTACCTTTAATAAAACAAATGTTTCATTGCACATTTTCTAATTTATAGTTATTTTTGTCAGATAATAAAAATACTCTGTCTTTCTCTGAATAAATCTCAGTTCCCATTATTATCAGTGTTGTCTATTTAAGAGAAAAAAGTTATCTACAAATACTGAACTAGGTGCACAATCCTATCTATACAAAGTACAGTATCACCTGATTTTCTGAAGAATCTTGTTTGAAATTACATGACTTATAAGGTGATCTTTATAGCTCTGTTGACTGTGAAACCAAAAAAAGTGCTTCATGGTTGAACTTGTGTGACATAAGCCATATGACATTTCAGAATAATTTAGTGCTGAACTGGATCACATGGATTTAGAAAAATTTTTTTTAAAGTTTTTAATGAAATTATAATTAAATATATTAGTGATGAAGAAGTTTGACTGCAGTGGTGGCAAGAAGTACATATGATATTTCTACAATCTCTCTTCCTGGTGTTAACCTATAGTCAGTGTTCTAAATTTGCTTAATAAAGTGAAAAACTCTGCTGTTGAATTTCTGATCGAGCCTTTACATTATTTGTAGCTAAGCAACAATATGGAGGCTGGATTTCCATATACTGAATATTTTCTCATCCTTTGATTATTTAATGTGAATGTTCTTGGAAACTTCTAATTTATATACATCCTTTAGTCGTGAAAATACAAGACCAAGTGCCTTTTTTTTAGTCAAAGTCTCCCTAGAATGAGATGACCACTTCAAATAATTTGATTTCGTTATTCTTTGGAACACCATTTGGGGACCCCACTTATATATAAGCCTAAGTCATGTTTGGTATATGGTAATATGTGCCTTCCCCTCAGAAATTTTTGAATGTTCTGCACTCATATGTGTAAACTGAAAGTAACTCGAATTTCAGGGAATTATTTCCAAGTTCTGCTGAGAAGTCATATAGCAGTTGTAGTGATATTTTACACTTCTTTATTAGTGTCGGTGTCAATTAAATATATATTTATATATATACAGCAAAAACTGCCACTTCTAAATTTCTTCAGGTGAGAAAAAGCAGACAGTGTCTACTCGGGTCCTGTAGTACACCCTTCTGTACCTTAAGAAGAACTCAAATTAGCTTAAAAGCTAACTACTGAAAAAAGAGAGAAAATATATTTAAAACATTTAATGAATAAATAAATCAATAGTTGTTTTGAAAAGTATTTCTAATGAGAAAGACAAATAAAGATAATTGTTTTATGATGAATTGTGTATTTATAAGCACAGTCAGGCAGCTATTTTTTCCCAGAAACTAAGACCTAATAATATTACAAAAAAACCCACATCCTGTGAACTACATAACCCTCTAAGAGCAAATGACAACAAACCATACCTTGTCATGCAGCTATTACTCTGATCAGATAGAAAAGGTTAATTTAAATTAGACATGTACATACAAAAAAATGGAAAGGCTTACTCTCAATATGAATATAGAAATTATTTGTAAGGTGAAATGGCTAATACTTTTTTCTATTCTGTCTTCCATTTCTTTTTCTTTAAAAGGAAAATAGAACTGTTGTTACTGAGGTCATGGTGTCTACAGGGATTAACAGAAATTTCCTAAGGTCATTTCTGTACTTTGCAAAAATATTAGTAACATTTAATTAATAGTCTCAGTGAAAACAGATTAAGTCGACCTCATTGAGTTTCTAGCCATCACTTCTTACATTGCTTCTGGCACCTTTGGGATTCTGTGTGAAGTTATCACAGACACATTTAACTGAGGCAATTTAATATTTCCCAAAGAGAACACAAATCTATTTGCATTATTATCACCAAATGAGACCTAATTTCAATAACATTTAACATAATTAAAACCTATGAATATATAGTGCAGATTACTTCATGAGAGAAATAAAAAAATAAATACTAGAGTCATAGTTCTGATTGAACATATACATTTTTTTTAAAGTTGCCAAGTGACCGTATTTATGATTTGTGCTCCTTAGATATTTTTAGTGTACTGTTTGCATAGAATGTAGGTGTGAAGGTGTTGGCATTGAGGGAGATGCAGCAGGTGACCTGAAAACTGAGGGCTGCCCAAGCTGGGTCCAGCCAGGACCCACATGGACCCTCCCCAGGGCACAGCTGATCCTGTCAGCTAGGCTGGTGGCACTTCTGAGAAAACACATTTAAGAAAGAATAGAATACCTCACAGGCAGTGAGGACTGAGGAAGTCCATGTGTGAGAAGGAATCCTGCAAATCCCAGGGTCTGAGGAGATGGAGTGGGAGGAGGTGCCCCAGGCGCTGGAGCAGGTTTGCCTGTTGCCAGCTGAGTGGGCCATGGTGGAACTGGTATTTCCCTGCAGCCTGTTGGGGACTCCACATCAGAGCAGGTGAATATGCCCTGAAGGAACAGTGGCCTGCAGAGAGGAGCCCACGCTGCAGAAGGTTTGTCCTGAAGGACTGCAGCCTGTGGTGGATCCATGCTGCAGAAGGGAGGAAGTGTGAGGAGGAAAGAGCTGCAGAGAGGAACTGTTATGGGCTAACTGCAACCCCCATTCCCCATCCTCCTGCACTGCTCAAAGTGCATAAAGTATAAAAGAGCAGGCTGGTCTAGTTTTGGTCTTTGTATCTCACCTTCCTGCTGCAATTTTAATTGGCGAAAAATTAATTTTCCCTGAGTCTTTTAAGCCCAGGATAATTGGCAAGTGATCTTCCTATCTTTATCTTCACCTGTTTCTTCACTTATTCTATCCTATTTTGTCCCTTATCCTGTCGAGTATGGTGAGTGACAGAGTGATTAGGTGAGTGTCAGGAAGCCAGCCAAGGTCAACCCAGCCTCCATTGTATGTTATCTTCTGGGTATGATGGTTTTGATTAGTAGGGGTCAAGCTAGAGTTGCTAAAGGACATTCCAGTGTGAAAATCTCATTGAAATAAATACTCATGGCATGGGTGCATGAAATCAGAATGTAGAAAGTGAAGAAGTAAGAAAATAGGGAAGAAGTCACATTAATCCATTTTAGGGTCTAGATTTCAGATGGTGCAATGTAATGCTGTGGTTTTAATTTTTCCCATTTCTTTTGTAAATTAATTCAGATTTCTTTTTCAGAACTTAACTAGTGAAACCAAAGACTCACAGAAGGGCAACATTTGTTGTAATGAAATAGGTATAGTAGCAATATCCACAAATAGGCAGTTTCTAGTAACTACTACATATGCATCGCACTGATTTATGTACATATCAATACAAAATTGAATTTAAAATTCATGAAAATGCATATCTATAAGAGGACGGGTACTTATATTCTATTTTGTATGCAAACACTAAAATGAATGGCTTGTCACCGCTTAATGAATTTTCAGAATTTATATGATGAAACAAAATTTCTTTGCATGCAAACACAGTACAAACAGACATCTTGCAAAAGACCACAACTGGTAAGTTATAAACAACTGAGTGAAGATATTAATTTAGATAAACCAACCTTGTTGAGTCAAAAACATACTATATGGTAACTTATATGCTTAGCTCTTCAGATGCTGTTTATAGTGATTTTAGCAACTGTGACATATTACTTCAGCTGGAGAAAAAAGAATAACAAGAACATATATCAGATGCAGCCGTGATGCTCCCCTAAAAAGAACAACATATTTCCAACACACTTTATTAAGCTGAATTACTGGTAAGGTTTTTAATTTTGGTTATAGTTGACTAGAATATTTCCAGCTGTTTGGATAACTATTATTTTTCAAGTGCATAGGAATTTAGAAACAAGATCATGAAAAGCTAATCTAAACAGGCATATAAATGACTGTTTTGGGAAACTGTGTAGTAAATTTGCTGAACTGTGCTGCACACATCAGAGGTTTCCTGAGCTGTGAATTTCCTAAGATCTGAAAATTGGGGGAAGTGATTGACAATATAATGCTAGTGCTTTCCTTCACTTTTGGTAAAGAGTAAGAAAATTCCTTGGCAAAACCCAATATGTCTGATATATGTTTGCTACACTGAGTGCTGTTCTGATGAGAGCAATTATAAAGAAAATGTCTGTTGTAAAGTCATGTACTATGTAGGTAGCAGTTCACAGGATAATAATTTTTAACTGGGCACAAATACCTTCACCCACTCAGCTTAAGTAAATTATACCACCTTAAAAAAACATCTTGCCTTTGATAGTCATTTTGATTTGGAACTAATTTGGTAGGGAGGAAGTTAGCCTAGAAAATAAACATTTATAATCTCGGAGAAACTTATCTTCAAGAGAAATGTTTGTACACTATCTACAAAAGACCTACTGCCATTTCAGAAAACAAACACAGAAATACTCCTTACTCAACTCCAATGTGCAAAGAGTATGGCACAAAGAAGGAATATCTGGAGTGAGTTTAAACACATCAGCTTAAAGAGCATTGATTATTTTGTGTTGAAATGGAGTAGTAAGTTTTAAACTGTTTCAAAATCATCATATGCACATCCATAAACATACATATAATTCAGGCCAATAGCGAATGTGTTTAATGCAACTAGGCCAACAATAGCTTTTAAAATACTCTTTTAATAAAGCACTTTCATGGGAATGGAAGACTTACCTGTTGAGAAGTCCCAGAAAAAGGCAGGTACATATATTTATATGCAGCAGGTGTACACTTACCAATCTGAGGACTAAGGGAACTCTACCATCCTTCAGGCATCACAAGGGACAGTTAGTAATTTACCTCCAGCAAGTCTGCTTGTAATTGTGCTTCAGTGTCTAATGCTTTTTAAGGCTTGCCCTTGTGATCAGATTGAGGCTCTTAAATAGAGCGTACCAGAAGCAGCAAGCATAACACTAGCATTGGTTATCAAAGCACAAGATAGGTGACTGGAATGCAAAGAGTAAAACATCCTGTTTCCTCAGGCAAATATGTTTTTATTCCCATTTTACAGTCTTCCAGTAGCTGCCTTCTTTCACATTTTTAGCAAGCCCTTCTTAACTGGCTATAATCCATACATTAAGCATACAGTCAAATGTCAGCAATTCTTATCATACATTCAGTTCACGTGCTAGCCACAAAGCAGCAAATTACAAATTATTAAATTTCTTTGTATATATTTATATCATTGTGCAACATCCTTTTCAAGGGTCATATTTCAGGTCACAAATATTGATTGCTATTCCCTGAATTAGCAGGACATTCACCTAGTAGCACTTAGTCATATCTACATACCAAATAATTTCCAAGATAACATATATTTCACTAACCTTGCATTCATTTAGCAATATTACTCATGTAATACAAATCCTTATGCTCTAAAATACTTTCTGCTTTTAACAGTTCTCTTGATGCCCTCAATTTTATTTCCATTTTCTATAATCAAGTTCTGTCATACTTCAGCTTATTGACAACAGTACAAAATCATACATGATTCCTCAGCAAGACTGTGTTGGGTTGACCCCAGCTGGACACCAGGTGCCTGCCCCCCAAACCTCTCTATCCTTCTCCTCTTCAGTGGGCTGGTGGAGAGAAATCACAACCAGAGCTCCTGGCTCAACACAAGAACAGGGAAAGATCCCTCACCCATTGCTGTCATGGGCAAAACCAGCCTCGACTTGGGGAAATTAGCTTAATTTTCTACCAAGCAATTCAGAATAGGGTAATGAGAAATAAACCTAAATCTTAAAACACTCTCTCCTCACCCCTCCCTTTCCCTTGGGCTTACCCTTACTCCCAGTGTGCAATACCTCCTCCTACCCTAAGCAGAGCAGGAGGACCTACCCCTCCTTCTTCCCTGACTTTGGTATCTGCAGGGTGCTCTCTCTCACATAGTCTCACTCGTCTCTCCAGTTGCTGTTTCCCAGTTTTACCCCTTTGTAAACCTGTTAACCCAGAGGTGCTACCTCTATTGCTGATGTAGCTGTCCTTGGCCAGGAGGGGAACTGTCTGTCCTCGGCTCTGCTGGACACTGGGGGAGCTTCTACCAGATTCTCACAGAAGCCAGTCCTGTATCCTCCCAGTACCAAAACCTGGTCATGCAAACCCAATACACAGGAGATGAATTTTTACAATGTAGGGTAATACATACACTAAGAAACCTAAAAAACCTCAAAATTGTTTAAGTCGATGAAGTATGTTTGTTAGCTGTTTTCCAATGTTGTTGGTGTACCATCTTCAATGAAATACAAGTTGTCCTAGAAAATTTAACCACAACTCTGACCTTATTCATTATGAAGCAAAAAACGTTCATAGCACAGCAAGATATTATTTTATTATAACCAAAGATTAATATTTAAGACTTCTTAAACAAATTCATATTGAACAAGTGTGTTCTATATGGATTTTTTTAAATTTTATTTTAAAGATTCCAAATGGTAACAGGCATTTTAGTCTATGGAGTTTACTGGTGACTACAACTTGTCTAAACCCATGTTCCCTCTTACCTTTTTAGCTTATTTAAGTTTCACGGAAACACCAACTAGTCAAATTGCACCTTACAACTTNTAGTAAAATTCCACCTTACCACTTTGAGAAGTATTTTTTGCACTCGCCCTTATTTCCTATTACTCGCTGTCATATTTAATTCACACATGTTTTTACATTCATTTAAACTAAAAACACAAAATACTGCTTTTATGCTTTTAGGCTGAGCATCTGACTTGAAGAGAAGCTTAACCTCAATACAAAATAATGGTAGGCAACAGCCACCTTCAAAGCAAATACTTTAAGGAACTCACTTTACAAAATAAAATTAATTATCCCATAGTGAATACGAAATCTCAGTTGCAAGGAATTATTATAAGATATGATGTAGTCTTTCAAATCAAACAAGCTAGAAAACACAAACATTCTCATACTTCATGAAAAAAAATCCTAGAGGAAGCTTCAAAATATTATTTGGTCTTTCAATCATTCAGCAAAATCATACTTCTTAACTTGTCCACAAGACCATGTTTTGTGCAATCAAGTCAGTATGTGCCAAATCTAACCTCCAGAAAACCCTGTCAGCTATTCATACATCAGCCTGCTTGATAAAGCAAGTACTATCAATAACAGAGAAGGCACACCCTGAATTTCTTGACAGGCAACAGGCACAGCATTTACAGCTTTGCTATTTGATAAGCTTATTCTACAGCAACCAATATCAAAACATGATAGAAAGCTACTTAAATTTGCAATGGAACAGTAAAGAGCACTCCTTCCACAAACAACACAGATCAACACCTTCATCTTAATGAATTGACCATATGGACCTGTTACCTTGAAGCACCATGTTAAAATGATTTTGAGGCTATGAAAGGCTTTTTTGCTCATCTTTCACCTGTCCCATGTGACAAATTGTGAGGATTACCTGAGCCAGTTACTGCATCCAGTCGAAATGCTATAGATGAGCTACAGCATCTCTCTTTCTATCACTTGCAACCTCAGTTTAAAAGTTTCAAGTGAATAAAAGATCCACAAAATATCTTTGTCATTTTTTCCAGTGATAAATTATTTTCAGTACTGTCATTTTTTTATTATTTTATTCCATTCTTTCTTTTAAGTATTGTTTTGGCTGTTGGAATGAAGAGCATGAACAGATTTAATATTTATCATGAAAAGCTTATCTTCAGGAAAGACTATACTGTCACATTATTTTTCTGTCTTCTCTATTAGGAGATGAAACCTGCATTAGCTTAGAATTGTCATGGCTTTTCCTTAAATGCTGAGTTTTCAACTTCTCTTTGAACTATTAATTCCCTAATTTGTTGCAGTATTCCACTAACACAATACTGAAGGGAGTGATATAAAATAGTCTTGCTTCTCTTTACAACAAATTTCATTATTTTTGTGTCCAGCAGCTGCCTGAGCTCTTCTCAGTACTCTGAGTATGTACTTTCACTGTGACAGAATCAGTTTAAGTCTCTGTATTGGGTGACTATATTCTCCTCTTATATCTCTAGCACGTGACTGTTTTCATCCAGAAACACAACCTCATACTTGGTTGTACTTCACACAAATATTTTGATGACATCCAGGTTGTTAAATGATTTAAATTCCTACATAGCATTGATTTGTCTGCACCATTGTCATGGTTACAGCTTTGTCAATGGTAATTTCACACCATATAATTGATAAAATATGTTGAAAATGTTGAACTAAGAATAAACTTATGTAAAATCTCATTAGAAATGCCAGCAGTTGCAGGTCTGTAATTTGTAAGCCACTGAACTCTTGGTAATTCTCTCACATTAATCCACCTCATGAAAATATAGTTCCACAGTTAATAAGTCACCACAAACAACGCATCAACATCTTTACAAACCATGCTTTTTGCTCATAAGGAGAAGTATCAGTACATATATATGACTGTCATTATTTATAAATCAATTCTGACTGGTATTTGTTAGATTATCCCATTTAAGTATTTTGTTAATAATGTCTAGTTTTAGGTAGTTTCTATTTTGCCTTTAATCAAAGTTGGATGGGTGTGCCAATAAATATGCAGATCATTTTGTTTAGTTATTCAACAGTTATTGAACTGACAGATCCCTTGAATGTTTTATCAGCAAATTCTTTCCAGTGTCTATTTATAAAGAAAATTACTGATAACTTAGTATGAATCCTTTATTTCTTATTGCATATTAGATAATTGCTTACCTTTATATTTTCTAGCAAAACCTTTTTGCACCTTTTATCTTTGTCACTAGATTCCCATACTTAGTTTATGTTTGATATTCGGTAGCATTAGCTTCTCCCATTTTCTACTTCTTATAAATATTTTTGTTAATTTCTTCATTTCCACTCTAAATGCTGAGGCTTTTTGTTTAGTTCCATTTCTTTGGTTGTGATAAGAATCATCTTCCTAATGGACTGATAGCAAGCTTGACAGCACCTAGTAAAACACTTTAAAATAGTATCCAAATGTCAGTCGTGCTAAGTTCTTACTGTCTGATTTAGCTATAAGTGGTTTTTTGCCTTTATGATAGGATCTTTTTAAATCATTACATACATATTTTACTTTTACTCTTCTATTCTCTATGCACATTGTAAATATGATTTACTGGAGCATAATGACAGATGAGGGAAGAGGGTGAGAGAAGAGCTTGCCTGGCATGAAGACAAGAAGGCTTTGTGGGGACTTAATAGCATCTTTCCAGTACCTAAGGGGAGATTATCAACAAGATGAAGCCAGACTCTCTACTGATGTGCATGACAGAAAAAAAAAAAAAGAAAGTTGAGATGCCACCTTCACATAAGGGAAAAAATGACTGTGGCACTAACCAAGGATAACTAACAGAATACCTGGAAACAGATACTCTGTCCTTTGAGGTTTTTCTGACTAGATAAAGATGTGAACAGCCCAGTCTGATGACAGAGTTGATCCTGCTTTAGGCAGGAGGGTGGATCTCCAGCAGTCCCATTCAGAATTAATGATTCCAATTCTGCAATAAATCACTTACAACTGTGTATTTATTTTTAATTTTGTTTGGACTTCCCTCTACCTGTCAGAATGAGGATGTTAGCATCCTATTGGGTTGGTTATGACTATGCTTTAGGTTTCAATTTTTAGAAGGATGCTTAGAATTTCTATGATGTTTGAAAATTAGCCACGAGACCACCAGTTTTTGTCATTCTGAGTAAATTACCTAAAATAACATAAGTTCATTAAACGTGTGAATGCCTCTACCAGCCTTTCCCTTGTTCTTTGTTTTGTATAGTAGATAGACTATTGTCTATAAGATAAAATCACCATTGCATGTGCAGTAAGTTTTTGTGAAACAATCATTTAAAAACTCAAATTTGTGTACATTGCCAATAGCAAGCCATGACAGAGTCACAGATTAACATTTATCAGTTGTATCAATACCTTGTCAGAGGAGTTCGGGTAACACAGGTTGAACAGTACTCTGTTGACACAAATTACTTGGTTTTCAAGTCCTAGGACAGTTCTCTAACCTTTATGCAATTTGGCTGAAGTCTATTTTTTATGTCCTGTAGGCTGGCTGATATTGAACATGTAATATCCTCTTGCAAGGAATGTTATATGCACAAATGTTTTCTGCTGACATGATGAGGGCCCAGATGGTACAGATTCAGTTCTCTGAGATACTAAAGAATTTTGGTTTCAGGATTTAATGTTTTAAAAAGAAAAAACCCAACTGTCTCTTCTCCAAACAGTCACTTTTGCTTGGCTTTCTAATCAGTCTTTTTTCATTGATCAGAAAAATGTCTGAACATGCATGCCTTTTGATAAAATTTAAAGCTAACATCTTAAAGATAATTATTGCCATAATTCTTAATTATTGCCATAATACTGACCTTTTCAATGCAGTGTTAATGTTGACATCTTAAAGTGACTTCTTAAAATATTCATGCTAATGAGAATTCCTTTGCTTTCATGTCTGAATACGTGACTCCTTGCAATAAACAACCTCAGTAATAAGCCTGTAGGCTTATGACTCCCCCATAAAACCAATCACACTAGCAATTTTATTTTGAAGCTGGTATTAAAAGTGGGAAAGGCAAGTGTTTCTGTATTAGCATAATCCAGACAGGACTTGCTGCATACAGTTGAAACATAAAACTTTTCCTGTTACATAGTCTGACAGCTGAGACAAAGATATTTGGCAAGATTTGGCCTACAATTTTGCAGGATTTTGTCTGTAATACATGACTATAGTGGTCATTAATTCTCCAGGCCTTGGTTTTACTATTCAAAATCTACCATCACTATGTATTTTCTCCATGTACCCTGGGAGTAAACTGAAGGGGATGATGGTATAACTTACAGCTGAATTTTTACAATGTGACATAAGAAAAATGCAAGAAAATATGCTTTTTTCATGGCATGCACAAAAGCACACTCTCAGCACTTCCTAAATAGACATAAGTATCTTGGTTAATGTTATCTCCTTTTGTTTAAATGACATGGATCTTTTCAGCTGCCCTTCCATATCTTTTTCTCCACTTCATGAAAAAACATAAACCACTACTCTTGCTTGTGGGAAAGAAGGACTGTATTGTCCTTACTGTAGAGTAGATTCTGATCTACATCTCTGCATTGTTTTCAAAGCCTTCAAAACCAAGGAATTGATTATTTAACTCTGAATCTCTTCAGTACTAGGTAAAACTATACATAATGCATAAAAAAATAAGTTTTGTGTGATCAGAACCCTTTAACTCGGCCAAATGAAAATCCCTTGCCCACTTACCAGTAGATGCCTGGGGTGGGGGGGAGAGGAAGAGAGAGAGAAAGAATTTGCATCCAGCTACTCCATATATAATTTTTCTCTAAATTCTTCTGCCCATTTTCAGAAACAAAAGAATTTAAAGTTTTGCATTCTTCTGGTGTCTTGCAGATTTAAAAAGGGAATAATATCTGAAGTTTAAAGACTGAAAACAAAAGTATCAGAAGAAATTACCACTCCAATGAAGAGTTCATGCTAATATAGGAAAAGAGGCATCTCTGTTAACCTATAGTGGTTGCTAGTTGGTCAAGTAATTGTTGTAGGCAAGATATATATTTTCAAATCATATGCATTGAAGCAATGCCAGTCTTAAGTAACTTCAGCCACCTAAAAGCTAAGCATCTAAACAATTTGTCTTACACATAGTTATTTTCTTTAAATATTTGGTAGTGGTGAGAAGTTGCTGCATCTCACATTCCAAGTTAGGTACTCACAGAGTGGATTTATACATGAGGGTACATTTAAAGACAAGCTAGAAATTAAAAGAAAATGAAATATGTTTATTAGAAGATGAAATAAGTTAGATGGGAACAATAGCTACTATTAATCTAGGAATCAAAATTTCAGGCCTTAAAATTTTAGAAAAGCAAGTTTTGGTTCCTAAATTTTTTCTCTACTTAAATTCTCTGCTGAGGTTTCTTGTCTAGCAGTCTTTTATAAAGGTTAGCCATATGAGGCTCTCTTCTGTGTTTTTACTTGTGCTTTCAATTACAGTACATTTCTTAGTAGATAGACAACACATTTTATACTAGAAAGCTGCTGAAAGTAGCAAGCCCACACTTAGAGACCAATTGTTAATTATTTTAATTTTTCTGATGTGGAATAAATGTATGTATTATTTTCACCACAGATTTTAATTAATCCAAATCAAATTTCATATATAAGCTGTCAGCGGAAATGCCCAGACCATTTGTGAGAATATAGTTCCTTCATGTAATGTGAAGGAGCCTCTACCTGCTGTTATTTTGTTTAGCCATCATAGTTGTTTAATTACATTCTTTTGATGTCAGCAAAATAATTTAACTTCCCCTGAAGACATTGAAAGGCATCTGCTATATTGAAAAAAAGTATTTTCCCATGCCACAATTTGAGTTTTATGCATAACTACTTACAAAACACATATCTGTATCTTTCTCTGTTGAAAATAAATCTTATGCTTTAATAAGAATTCAGCCATTATATTTTGCTTCTAAAGTATAGCCAGCAATAGGCATAGCAAAATGTATGTTTTCATAACAAAGAACCCAATACCTCTAATATATTTGGCAGTTGTTCTAATGGTGCAATTTCAAATTATTATATTTCATTCAATAAGAATTTTCCTATATATCCAAACAGTAGAAACCAGAGCACAGCTGCATAATTTATAATCATATTTGGAATTTAGGAGCTGGGTCAGCATATTTGATGGTGCATAAAGCTAAGAACTCAGTCCAGGTCCATGATTTTCTAATGCCTCTTCTGGAATCAAATTCCTTCTATTCTATAAATATCAATATAGAAATACAAAAAATAAGGCTCAGGTGAGTGTGCTCATCCCTGTCCATTAATTCTAGAAAAAGCCTAGACATTTTACATAGAGTAGATTTAAAGACCAATAATGGGTGAGATATATTCCACTGTAAAAATTGCCATCTCTATTCTGCAAAAACCTTGGCAAAGCAAATAAATTAAGATGCAGCCTTAATTTTTTTATGTGTGACTTTCATTGCTCATTTAATGCAATATTGTTATAAATATAAAATGACAATATATGCTAAAAATATGGGCTATAAAACAGAAGTAAGGGAATATTAATATATAGAAGGAATGAAAATTAAAATTCTGTCTAGTGCCATTGTTGTCCTCTTGGGTATATGTCTTATATCATTATCATCATAATAATTATCTGGGTTTTGAACGTAACATATTCACTATCAAATATTTTCATGGTCTGTAAAAATATATTTTATTAAAGCAAACTAGTGAATGATTTTCATTGCATACACCATTTATTTCATATGCAAAGAAACCCATCTCTTATGCTTAATAAATTCAACCAGTGAAATACAAATACAAAATATTCAATTTTTTTCCCATATGGCAATTATAATTTAGTACAAGCTATGAAACTTATATATAACTTTATTTATTCTTCAACTATTAGCATTCATTCCACTAGGAGACCAGCGCAATGCAAATACTTCAGAATGAATGGCATTATAAATTGTTATTATAAGTAGAATTTAAGACATATCTATTTAATATAAATGAAAATAAACACTTATCTAAAGCTTTAAGTAACCTAACTATTAATAACACTATATATCAGCATTCATTTCATTGGAAACTCAGCAAACAGGAAAGATTCAGACACTACTTTCCAACCTCTTGGTGGGATGTACAGTTTCCAATACCTTTTTCCTGCCCTCTCAAAATTATATCTTTTGCAACCTGGAAAAGAAGATTATTGTCAACAGACAGTTACAGACTCAGGTGGTACTAGAGGCAATATTTACAGTCCTAAAGAAGTTACAGAGAACACACATGATTGCATGTATGTGCACAGGAAGAAGGGAAAAGAAAATGAGAAAATGAAGGGACAATGAAAAGAGCTCCCTGCTAGCAGCAGCTGTGGTAATATGAAATTGGATAATACAATATTTTGTAGGCTTACGTGATTTACATCATCCTAAATAGCTTCTGAAAACAATTAAGCCACCAGTGCAGACCTTAGAAGACGTGATGCTGCCTGCCTCTCACAATTTGATAGCTCAGTAATTTGAGTGCTCTATTCCTTATCAGTTTCAGTCCCTGGCTGCTTATATCAGCTTGATCAATAGTTGAATTTCAAAGTAGCAAAAGAATAGAAAGCAGTTGCAAAAAAGCTGCTTTCAAAAGATGGCAGATTACTGACCAAACACAGTTCATAATATTCTTACTGGCTAACTCATACAACAGGATCACGAAACAGTAGTTAGGAAGCCTAAAATTGTCTTAAATTCCCATTTTTGTGAATTTTAGCAAGCAGTGACAGACTTATTCTCAGTCATCCTCTTTTTCCTTTTTCTGTATCTGTTTCGATTGACTCATTATTTGACATCCAAGTTCTAACAATGTCAGTTTTGGTCTACGTTTCAGACAAGTTTCTCCCTTTCATGCCACCAGTACACACGGATAATGTCTGTGTCCTTTGCTGCAATGTCCAAGCCTCAGGCACAGCACTACAGACAAGCACTTCCCTGGTAATATCATTTCCTCTGACTCCTAACATCTCTCCTAACCATGGGAATAGACACTAACAACACAAAGGGTAATCTATACTTGAATCCTCTCTTAGGATAGACTATTAGCTGAGATTTCATCTAAGGACAAGAATGAAGAGTTATTCTCTTTACTCCTGTCAAGGTCTTCAGCTGCATCTTAAAGCTACTCGGCAGAAAAGATCAGCAGACTTCATGAAACATCAGTGTGGATATCCGATCGTTATCTCTTTCCCAGAGGAAAACCTCCATTGTTTTTCTATGCCTCTCTGACATAAATGTTTTGCATGGAAACCAATTTTATCATTTCTGAGCAAGGAAGTTACTCTTCTAAATAACAACCAAACCATGGTTATATTTAATTGATGTTGAGTCAATGTGAGCTTGAGAGCTATGTCCATATATTGAGCAGCCACAATTCATAGCTGACAAGCTAATAAGAGGAGCTGAGACAGTCTTAACTAAGATCAAGGCTCTTTTAAATATAATTTGTTATTGTACAATACTGCCACAGGTAAAATGAGTGAAGTTATGATGAAGGATTGCTTGGCAGTCTGGCTGGATATCAAAACGTTTTTTTACAGAGTAGGATTAGCTGAATAAAAGGTGAAGTGTCAACACATTTAATTTCTAAAGTATCATGAAAAAATATAAGACTCTTAATACAATGAAGTATCAGTGGATTCATTACTATTCTTGACATAATCCTTGGGGACATGTAATAGTTGGCTTTCAACTTTTAATATTAATTTGCTCACTCATTTTCACAAAAACTGTGCTTTTGTGGCCAGGCACTGACAGTGGTAACAAGGCTGGGTTTAAATATCTAGGGTTAAACTAAATTTAACAGAGCCAGTAGCCAAAGCCTTACCCAGAAATTTGGGGAAAATACACACCTCTTTTGGTATGGCTAAGAAGACCAGAATCCTTTATTGGTTGCATTGCATCTGTGGATAAATAAAAACAACTATAAAGAAACAGGAGAATACGACAATGTTAATGTTGGAAGACACAAGAACAGATCTACACATCTGTAACAAAATAACCAGTTTGGTGATACCTTCATCTGCTGTATCTGGTATCCAACCTTCTAGACTCCATGTCCAGTAGACTGGTGTTTCTTTGAAGATGCTTCATTTTTCTAACATAATATATTCAGAGTAAATCAATCACACAGTATCTGAGAGATGCAGTTTATGAGCAGCTGTGTTCATTCTCTTAGGAAAATGCTGACTACCAGACACACCATCCTAGCAGCACCCTCTCACCTCATGAAACTACTGCACCTAGTCACGATGGTGCAATGACAGACAGATCAGAGCTTTGCACTAAATTGCTGTCTTCATCTGAGCAACCCCACCCAGTGGAACCACGGGCGATGGAAAAAGCCTTGTTCATAAGTCATTATGGTTTAGCACTGTGCTCGGTAGAGAAACAGAAAGATCAATAGGGTTTGAAGCAGGAAGAAACCTGGGAAAATAATGGGATGAAGTGGTAACTGAGCTGGCAGAGCATAAAAAGTAGGTGATCAGTGGACTTGCCTGCTCATGTTCTGCACAAAGGGCTCATGTTCCTGCGTACAACAGCTGGAAAAACCCTAGTGAAAGCAAGTGCCAGGTCCTGGGAAAGGATCAGGGCTCAGCAGCCCATGTGCCCATGGTGTGAGTGAGGGTGTGCAAGTGGGTGTGTGAGGACTAGCAGGGCCTTGGACAAGCTGGACTTGGCTGCAAGTATGTGACGTGGACTGGGAGCAAGGCAGGTGTGTGTTTCCAAGGATGAGACCACAAGAGGAACTGGCAATGGAAGGGACTAGGGTAGTCCCTACTGTCAGAGGGACTCTAGGGTCTGGGGGGCTCTGAGGGTCTGAGGGGACCAGCTGGACAGCAGATGTGTGTCTGGAGCAGCAGCTGCATGGGCCTGCACACTCAGGGGTCCGTGTGTCCCAGTGGCAGCAGCTGAGGGTACTGAGACCCAGGGGCAGCTGCTGGCTTGACTGAATATCTGAGTTCAGCTGCTAGGTGGATCCACCCTTACATATATTCCCCCTAGCAGACCTCCATCCTGCTCAGCCAGAGAGGGGAGGTGCATGAGGACGTTGGTCCTGTTTGTGTGAGTGCTGAGCATGCCTGTCTGCTATGTGCATGGCTGGTGGTCTGCACGTCAGTATTTGTGGTGGGTGGCTGTGCCTACTGGGAATGCACACTCGAGTTATATTCCATCATAAGCCAAATTTATGGATTAATTTATTTAAGTTATAAGTATATTATTTCCCAAATAATTACAATGCATATTATCGAATAACTGAACAACAATACCCACTACAACCTTTAAGCTAACATTTTGCTAAATATTAGTTACTGATTTTTTCAAACTTCCTGTCTTTCTAGCAATAAAAATTAAAGAAAATTCCACATTTGAAAGGTTCACTTAGATAACATTAGATGAACTCTTCTCACACTGTCCTGGGGAGGTGTACCAGAAGTTAAATGAAACAAAGCTCTACTAAATTGATTTTTTTATAGTACTTATTTCTCAAAATCCACAGGCGATCCAGTGGAGGCTGGTGAGATGTAGATATCTAAGCCATTAGTTTCCAGTGGTGATGAAAATAAAATAGCTAAATAACTAATATAAGGACATCAGTATTGTCTAAACACATGTTCAGGATTGATATACAATAGATAAATAATATACTACAAACTGTAGAAAATTCTACTAGAATTATTCCTTTGACTGTTTTTTTAAAGATTTAACCCCCTCAAAAATATCACAATAGCAATGCTGATGCTGTCATTTACTGTTCATTAAGAGTGGTGATAGTAATCCTATGATTGTACAAGATTTCTAGACAAAAATAAAATCATTAATGCACTCCTAACTTTTTTTATCTCTCACCATCTCAGCACCAACTTATAATGGTTTAATGTGGATCGCAGGAAGTGCTGTATTTTACTAATAGAATTGTGATAAATTTCTTATTTTCTGTTTAAAAGAATAAACTTAGTTTTATTTTCAGGTTGCCTTTTCACAAGATAAATGAAGGTATTATGAATTCAGAAACTTTCAGAAGATAAGCAAGAGACTATGTTAAAGAAATTAAAGCATCTGCTGACTGAAATTCATTAGCAGAAGGCAGAAGAGATTTTTATTCAGTTCAGTGAAACGGTTTGATTCAGAAAATCAGCTATGCCATGCTCAGCCTCAGTTTTGCTAAGAAAATATAGAGAAATGTCAGTCAACAAGACAAAATTTCTGTTCCACTGAATCACTGCTGCCCAAAGGTACAACAGCTCAGTTCCTACAGTAAAGCAACCTAGGAATTACAGTTAATTGAATTGATTAATTCCATCCATATTACTTTGGCCATTGCAGACAGCTGATGTAGCCAAAGATCCAAGAATTTAATGCTAGCTTTTAGGCTGATTTTCAGGAATGAGTTTCTTCCAACAAGACTCTTATCAAAATAATCTTTTCATCCTTTTAGGCATTTTTCTGTCTGTTCTGTGAAGCTTCAGATATTCAAAGCAAAGTGAAATGAGTCTATAAACGAAGCCTTTCATTTTTGTTTTTCTTATAGTCTATTTAAACAACAATCTCAGAAACAAGGGTCTCTAAGTGAAAGTTTTCTCTGCTACTGCACCTTTAGTTAAAGCTCATCAAACTCCCAGTTACCTTCTCTGAAACAGACAAATAGGTGATAAAAAAACAGTGGATTTGAGTTGAAAATAGAGGTACAGGAAGAAGTCCGACTGTTCAAATACAATCTTTCAGATACATATGCCTAACTGTGGAGGCCAAAAGCCTCTCAGTGAAAGAATCTGCCTCTCTCCCCTGGAAGTAATGCCCTTAGGCACTCCCTCTCGTAATGGTTGCAAAAAAAGTTACTCCCAGCATGCCTCCCTGTTTCATGTAAATTACCTGTACCCCATTGGCCCTTCCCCCTTTGTACCTCCCCTGAGCACTCAGATGATTCATCTGCTGCTCTACCCCACCCCCTGGCTCTCCTATATCAGCCCTGCTCACTCAGTCCCCTTGAGCTCGTTTGTCCCTGGACCCCTTTAAGGAAAGAAGAATAAAGCTTGGCCTTGGACCACCACACACAGCTCCCGTCCCTTCCTCCCGCGTTGGCCGAAGCAGAGAGCTCCTAAGGGAGCTGCAATCACTCTCTGCCCGGGAGCCAGCCAGGAGGATGTGCCTGTGCCTTGAGGACATCCTCCCCAGGACGCTTCTGCAGAAGGTCGCGGCACTCCACCACCGCCCCAGCGCCCTCCGCGACACCTAACCATAAAAATAGTAATAAAAATAACATCACCCCTTCATTTAAATATAATAAAGACCGCAAAAATATTACACCTAAAATTAATAGCTATTTATAAAACATTTGGTGACTCTGAAATTGGCTTGATTCATCACCATTTTGCTTTTTAAATATCTATTGTGTGTTTTTTAAACTCATGGGTTTTCTTCTTGGAAAGCTTCCTGGAAATCTGGAACCATGTCACACTAAGAACATCATATACGTACCTACAGTTAAAATAGAAAAGAATCCTAAGAGACCAAAGACCATTTCTCGTCACCTCTACTTACATAGCTTTAAGAATACAGATTTTGTGCTTCTCCAATATTTCACTCTCCTCAGAGATAAAAATTTTTCCCCAATCTCGAACCAGACTTTTTCTTGCTGTTTATGCCCATCATTTTTTTATTCCATTCACCATGGATGCAGAGAACAGATTGTGCTCTTTTTCTGCAGGTACTTTGCTTTTAAGAGAAACTCAGCAACTTATGAAAGCCCTGCTCTTGGCAAAACTGCACATTGCACATGAATTACATTTTCTGGAGCACAAAGGTTCAAGTTACCATTGCTATACATCCATTACTACTATACTACTACTATACTGTGGCAACTTCTAAGACCTATGGTGACATAGGAATACATTTCATTTCAGTCCACTAGGGACTGGGTAGACTATAGAGGTGGGCAATCACTGGAATGGACATAATCCTGTGGAACCTGCTCAAGAAGAATCTGCTTTGGCGTCAGGGATTGGACTTAATGATATCCAGAGATCCCGTCCAACCCAAACCACTCTGTGATTCCACAATTCTATTACCAGCATCTCACTGTGGAATTCCTCAAGACTAGTTGCAAGACCCTGACCACATTTTTTGGATTTGGCATAGCATGTTAATTTCATTCAAATCACCAGCAAACGTACCAAAAAAAAAGCAAATTTTTTCCTTTTCGTGTTGTTGTGTTTTTTCTTCCTATCCTACAACATCCAGCAGAAAATTTTCCTGTACAGACATGTGAAAAAAGACGATGAAGAGTTAAAATATCATTCTGTCTCTTCCATTTATTCTCCATTTATTTGTGACTCACACACGAGTAATAACTTTTGCTAAACAGGAGAATGAGTGGTAATATTTTCCCATGTAGCAGTTACCTGAGCATTAGCAGAACCTCTTCTTACCACCAGATGCATATCTCCCAAACTGGAAGGATATGCTTATCCGGCTCTTTGATTCAAAGTAATCAGCATCAGACTTCCTGAATGAGAACATGTCCTGTGGAAACAGAAGGTGGGTTCACAGCATTACTTAAGATGTTTCACCTTTTTCCATTTTGGAAGGTCATCTTGCAGAGAGAAGCTTTCTGAGAGGATTTCTATGCTTTTCCTTCTAAAATTCTTTAAAATATATATTTAGAGTGGTTCTTGAAATGAGACTCTAGTGTTCAGCTCCAAAAGCTGAGGACAACCTTTTCCAGTAAAATGACGTTATCTTACTCTCTGTATTTCCCCTCAATCAATAAGAAGATTTTTCTTTTCTCCAGATATCATGTTAATATTTGGATTTCATAATGCATCTGCCTTGTGTTTTCCATAGAGTATGAAGGCATGATAGACTAAAATATTTTCATTAATTAAATGTGCAAAAGATGTTCAACCTATTTTCATTAAAAATCAGATGTTCCTTCTGCTGGGTCAAAAATTATTATTTCATTTCTTTTACAGTACATGGATGAGTTTCAGAAAGTTATTGGATAGAAATATCAGAAAAATATCAGAAATAGCTGAACAGACCAAGCAACAAAATTTATTCGTATATTGTTAGGAGGGGGTTTTAGAAGGATACATGTTTCTCTGCAAACTTCTACTTATTGTGTGTGATATTTTGCTTGCAGCTTCTGTGAGACAACTTGATATGTATTTAGAATCCTCAAAAAATGCACAGGGAGAATTAGATATTTTAGACTGCTGTATGTAAAAGCAGTGCATTCAGCAAGGACAAGACTTAGAAACCCTGAAACCCTGAAACTAAGGTATGTATTACAAATCTTTCCCCTTCTCCAGAATTAGTATTTATAGAAGGCAAACAATGATAGCATAATTCATGATGGAAGGGATCCCATCTGCCTCTTCAGAGGGGGAAAAAGAGTTACATTTTCAAGGAAGAAGGAGCTGAGCACTTGGACACCAAACCAAGCCAATTTGAATTCCCAAACCCCATAGCAGAGTCAGCTCTCAGAGTTAACACTTGCACAGTATAATGCTGGCATTTAAAAGCTATCCTGTTACTCAGCAAATGCAAACACAAGAACTGCCTTGAGCCATCCAAGAGTCGTGTGACCTTGGGAAAAAGGTGGAGAGCTTGGAAGGATCACAAAATCACAGAACAGCCCAGGTTGGAGGGGACCTTAAAAGGATCACCCTGTCCAACCCTTCATGGGAAAGGGAGCTTGGATTATCTAGCACTGTCTCCAATCACATCTTGACAACTTCAAGTGGAGATGTCGGTGAAAATCTTCAGTCTTTCCTCATAAGTGAGGTTCTCTGCCCTGCAGCAGGGCTGGTCAGGCTTGGTGGCACAGTTTGTTGTGCAGTCTCTTGCCTTTGCTTCCTTTGGAACAGAAGCAGGGTGAGCTTGTGTCTGTGGAAGTGGCTGTAGGTAATATGCCCTACAGAATAAAAGCAAAGGATTAGCTTCTTCAGGAGCCCTGAAAACCACAGTACTCTGCAGAGAGTTCCCTGAGGTAGGTTTCTGGTGCTTCAGAATTTTTTTAGCACCTGAGGGAGATTTCTAGAATGTCAGGCTTAGACACATACATAAATCAAGTTCAGGAACCTTGAGTTCTCTTCTCGAAATGAGCCTTAATGTGGTCCCATTTACTGTAATGTAGTAAAATACTGGCTGGCCACTTTTAAAGATATCAGCCATTCTACACACTGAAGGAAGATGGAAAGTATGGAAACAAGCTATTTAAACATCAAATTAAAGACTACATCACCTAATATATATTCATAGATGAGGAAGGGAGGATAAATTAAATTTGTCCTAGGTATCTTGATCTGATGTTTCCTGATTTCTCAGTATAATGAAAAGCAAGTAAGATTTAAAAATACATTGTAGAAATAGCAAGAGAATTATCAGCTGAGAAGCTGCACTGTGCAAGGGAAGACACCAAAAAAAAATACAAGGAAAGTTCAACACAAGGTATAAGGAAAATAATTTTGAGGCAGAAAATGTTAAAAGAGAGGAAAGTGCCAATAACTGAATAAATGAAAAAGAGTTGTTCTCCATTTCATTTGACAGTTAATTACTGAAGCCACATCTTAGATAAGTAAGATTATGCTATATTTTGGGTTTACATATTTTATTATTTCAATATCTGTCTGAAGAAATTAATAGTAGTGTCAGCACTCTCTGGAAAATATTTTCACAGCAAGAGAAACATTAGAATATCAAAGGATAAGTCTATTGTTTTAAGCACATATATAGCATATAAACCTGATATTGTCATCTAAAAATACTAACAAAAATTAGAATTAAAAAGGAATTTAATTGTGAACTTTACATGTAGCTTCTCAGCATTGTTACTGACTCAAATTTAGATGTCCAAACAACTACACAGTTCCCTCTATTAACACATGATGTACTTCTGCAGACATCGAACCGAACACCCAATAATCAGCAGTGTTCCTCCACATATTTCATGCTATCTATAAAAGGAAGAGATACAGATTAATGCACTAACAATCTCTTTTTCATAATACATTGATGGCATCTCATTCTGAGCAATTGCCCATTCACACATCACAAGGATTTTGCAAGGCCACCTTGTCAAATAAAAGGATTTAATTATTAAAGAGTTGGTTTTTACTGCCTACTCTTTCTGTAGAATGAGGCAAAGGTATTTAAGGGAGGTCCAAGTCTGCAGGGTGCTTCTGCACTAATACCTTTTCTTGAACAAGGAGTGGTAATGATGTTTAAACTTCTGAGCAATTTAGACAATCAATAATTCAAATACTGTCATGTTCAACAACCATTTGACTTCCCTGCAATATATCAAGACTTTCAAATTCACGTACATCCAGTAGCACTTTAAATATGAGAACAACATACTTGTAGAGAATTCTGCACAGAATGCTATGAGAGATATGAATCTATTGCTACAATAATTATCTTAACAGAATTAAAATATGGTAACCTCTGATCTTCTTTATATGACTTCTGATCTTGTTCCAAAAACTTGTTATAAATGTGTAAAGCAGTTAATTTCTCCTGGAATATCTTTGAAACATCATACCATTGTCTATTCAATATAATTTTGAAAAGTGAGGTACTCAGAGCACTCATCATATTTAATGATGATCATTTAATAATTTGATAATTATAGCAAACACTTTCATATATGCTTCCAAATATTTTTGCATTCTTTCAGACATGTAGCTGTAGTTTCTGAATACTGGGAATATTTCTGGCTGTAGTAAAGAATTGTTTTGGAAACAGTTCCAGTACTGGGGTTTTTTTTAGTGTTGCTACAATAAACTTCAATATTGAGAATGTACATTTCTGTTAGTTTGGATTTTTTAATAACTTTGGTTCACATATTTGCAGTGTAATGTGGGGTATAAAGAAACAGAAAGCAGTCATTGTAGAAAGGAGTTACAATAAACTTATAACTCCTTTGTAACAAATTTTCATATTATTACAAGCTTATCAAGGAAGCAAAAGGAAGATAAAAGTTTTATAAAAATGTACAAGCTTGTCTGCATGATGACAAGCTTAGTAGTAAACAAAACATTTTTAAAGCATGATGATATGTCTTTCTTAAACGAGAATTTTCCAATCTTTCCTCAGACACTGCTAAAGGAGCTCCCTTAAAAGTGCATTCTGCAATGCTGCAGTGTCAGTGATTCAATATAAAATAATAAACTGTAATATACGTGTTTGTTAACTAATTGAACTGATATAAGTGGATTATTAGATGTATGAGTTTTTTCTATTCCAAAAAACATCTCTCATTTACAAAAGGCTATCTTAATTATTAGTAAACAATATAGAATAGTGCTGGGTTTTTGAGATAATATTTTCAAGGCATAAATGTCATCAATTTGAACAATAGTGAAGAAAATTAACTTCTTTCCAAATAAGCCATGCTGCTATTTCACTTAACAGGGGACTTTGTTTTTTCTGTTACATGTTCCAAAACCTGGGAAAAAAAAAAAAAAAAAAAAAAAAAANAAAAAAAAATACATAGAATCTTTTAAATAGGACTTAATACCAAGTCAGTTTTACTGGGTAGAACTAAGGAGAACATGACTGTTTGGTCAGGACTCAAACTACTACAAACTATAACCTCTCTCTAAATCACAGAAAGATTACTATCAAGCAAAAGGTGACTCCACAGGCTAAAACAGATTTAGGGAATTTCATTTTGTGTCACCTGTTCTGACAAGTTTCTTACTCTTTCATACATACCAGATGCTAAAATGAATGCTGGAATTCCTGGAGGCTAATTCCTGGGGGCTCCTCCTGCAAAGAGAAAGAATGGTTACCAGCTATATATTTTGTTTGGGTCTTTTATATTTTTAATGTTTGTTTTCAAATAAGATGGGGGAAAATGCTGAATGAACAATTTCATTCAATTCTGTTTGACTAGAGAAAATTAAAACACTGCATCACCCCTGGAACTTTCTGGGATATTGCTCCAGTAATGT
>VZTT01050894.1:64450-88133 GCA_013400855.1 Buphagus erythrorhynchus
CACAAATATCCTAATGTAAAGGGAGAAAAAAAAAAATCCATGACAACACGTATCAGATGTTTTAAATTTTTTTTCTGCAGGAGAAAATTTCCAATCTGTGGAATTTGAATATAAAGATGAAGCGGGGGCTGAACCAGTGTTTTGTTTTTAAACAAAAGTGAATATTTCCTGTTTCCTTTTTAAAATCAGATTACCAATAGGCAGAAAATGCAATTCACTGAACATCTGTTGTTCTTCTCTTAGATGAAATTGTTTAAATAGAGAAAGTTATTCTGTATGTGGCAAAGCAGGGGAGCAGATGCTGATCAGCAGCAGTGGCTTTTCAACAAGAATATATTTTAAGATGGGCAACTCTTGTTGCCCCATTCTCCTTTATTTGTCATGTTCGATATGCGAGGAAATTATTTGCTGGGCTCATCCTTGTGCCAAATTTTGGTTGGATTTAGCTTTAAAACACTGCCTAGGACTTTTTACTTCAGAAATTCTTTGCTTCAGGACAGTACCAGTGCTCTGTACTCAGTAGTTATTGTAATTAGAAATTTATTCAACACATTTTAAACCAAACATATTGAAATTACTCATTCACAAGTATGAAAAAGCTTAATATTGTAGGTCTGTTTGTTCTTTCTTCTTAAAAGAACTTAAACTGGAGGTATTTATATTGCTGACCTTTAAATACCTGACCTTAAGTACTTAATTTCAGGGGCTAATTTTCCTGAATTATTTGTCTAGCCAGCCAAAAGACTTGTACATGGAAGCTTTGCCTTAAATATCCCTAACTTAATCCAGTCAGAGTGCCCACTTTGGGGAGATTACTGGAATCCAGACATACCATGGAAGATGTAGAGAATGGAACTCCAAGCTAACATCTTTGCTCTACAGTACATGTGACATGAGAAAGCAGCTGCATGTACCAGAGTTTCAAGGTCATTCTGTCTTCAACTTGCTTTTATTGTTCATATTTGGAGTGTTCTGATTTAGTTTCTTCCTAGCAGAAGGAGAACCATCTACTTTCCATCGTGGTAATATTCCTTGGCAGAGAACAACAGTAGACAACACATTATTTAATGCATTAATATTTATGTTTGAGGGTCTTATTTAAAGTACATATTTGTGAACACTGTTCAGACTTGCATCCAGAAAATATTTTTAATTTAAATCTAGTTCTTTCTTAGCCTATAAACACTCTTCTTTCTACAAAGTACATAAACTGCATAAATAAAAGGCCTTTTTCATCTCTGATATTTCTTATTTTAGTAAATTTTTCATCATTTTGAAGAAAATTAATATGGCTTACCATATGTTAGCTGCTAGCTGTAGGCTAAGAAATGCCCCTATGTCCCATAGAGACATATTTTCAAAAAACGTAATGGGGAGCCTTCCAGGTTTAGACCTGAGATTCACACTGTTCATGACTGACCTTTGCAGCTGAAAACCAGGTCTGTCTTTGCTTAATATCACAAAAGGGGCCCTGATCTTTCTTTACATTATTTTCATTCAATACACAAAACTATATTTCCCATTTTAATGATGGGCTTGTTCTCATCAAATAATCAAAGAATGAGTTAAAAATTAAAACAGGGCTTCTGCAGGTCATGGTAGAGACTGTGTTGTATTAAACAAGGGAGATGAAGCTTTAGCTTCATATCATATTTCCATGAAACTTAAGTTACAAGTCTTCAGTTTTTTTCAGTTATTAAAGCCAAAGAAGTTGAAAAGATGTTGTTTTCAAATAAAAATGCCTTTTAGTTTATGTACTCCTTACTCCAGATTGTATTTACAGAGGTTAATAAATGTTGTTTTGTTTAAATATTTTCTTCTTGGCTAAGTGTTAGATATATGATAACAATAATAATCTAGCATCAAAAGTATACATTAAATAAACACAGACTTTCTTTTCAAACACATAAAAATATTTTCAATGTTTTGTCCCTCATTAGGTATTTCATCTTCTTTGGTTTAGCTAATTGTAGATGTCCAGAGGCTTATACAGGCTTATTGACTTCATTCTTTATCAAAGGTTCTGTAAGAACTTGTTTAAAAAGGGTGTTGATATTATATACTTTAAAGCTTTTTCTCATTTAATAATCCTGAACATGACAGCCAGCTTTGGTTATGAAAACAAAACTCTGAGCGTTGTTTCATAATATTTTCTTCTGATTATTTTTGATAGCAAATAATAACTGCTTCCCAATTTCTCTACTCTTTATTTTACTGTGTGTTTCAATACTAAATTATACTATTACCCTTTTGCCTCTTTTCATGTTGCTGTTGCATAAGAATTTGATCTTTCTGTAAGGAATCAGTATTCTTAGATGTTCTCTGGTAATACTTTTTTGCACTGTGTAAATAAAATAATGCTAAAATAAGGACAAAAGTTATGTTTTTCTTTGCATTTTTTTTAGAATAGGACAACAGATATCAAAGAAAGAAGGGCAAGAAAACCCACAGCATCTTCTAATTCAGTCTGTTTTTCCAAGGCCAAATCAACCCTCCTTAAAAACATTCTTGATGTATTTTCTTCTAAATTGTTTTGGGGGATTTTCAACAACATAAATTTTCCCTTTGCTAGTAAACATTCCAATTGTCTAGGTATTTATAAAAATTGATAATATTTTCCTGCTCCCTTACTTTCTGCTCTTTATTTCTCAGTACTGGTCTTGAATTGGCACCTGGAATTGAGTAAGGACTGTGATCTGTTTGTAGCAGAAGTACAGATGAAGTAAGGATTACTTCTTTTTCACAAAACCAAAGACATAAACCCCAAACTGATTTTATGCTGCTACTTGCAATGGGACATCCCACAACGGCATACTTGTCACTTATATTGATACCTTTTTAAAAATCCTGATTTTATCCATCCACTTCACAGTAAGACATGACATGAGAAAGACTGAGAGCATCGAGGATGAGCCTTCTTCACCACCTGCAGACTGAGATGACTGGAAACCCAGCATAGGGCCCTTCCCTTACCACCTTCTCCAGACAATGGGTTCCAGATAAGTAGGATAGTGAAACTCTTGCAAAATGAGCTGTGGTGAGCACATGGATGTAAATAATCTTATACTGGGCAAAAAGGTATTGGAATATGAAAAAGCTGACGCATGCAAGCTTTCCTTCAGGGACACCTCCTAAATGAGTCATTGAACAGGTCTGGCAGCCAGGACATGAAAAGCAGCAATATCCTGGCAAAGGGAGGAGACTTCAGCTTCCTCCCCTCACCTCTCCCCACCACTCCCTTCTCTCTGTTGGCTTCAAAGTGGAAATCCAGGCCTGACTTGAGAGGGCTTGGGACACAGGGACTGCTTGACCCTTCCTCCTCCTGATAACAAAGTATTCCACATCCCATAACTGTGAGGCATACTGTCCACACACAAGAGATGCCATCAAAGTATTCTTGGGCAGCTGACAGCAATTCATCTTGTCAATGGCCACCCACTTTTGGCACTGGATGCAGCCACACTGTGTTGGTTGTGTGTCTTGACAGAAATGTTATTTACTTGGTGATACTACACCCCAGTGATTGCAGCCCCAGTCTTCCCTCAGCATTGTCCTTGTGCATGTCTGTCTCTCTCTCTTTTCATAAAAGCAAGTGGGTGACTAAAGTGTGCAATCTCCTCCTTTTCATCACTTCCCTCACCAAGAGATGTTTGCCTGTTGTCCTGGCCATGGTTTGGGGGTTTTCCCATTCCACAGCAGTCTGTTAGAGGATTCAGAACTGGGGTGGCTTGTGTCACCATATGGACACCACTCCGAAGCTATTGAAGGTACTTGCAGCCATGCTCAATGCCAAAACCATTCCAAAGACCTTGCTAATTTCAAAGAGGACGTGACTGCATCCCTGTGCCCAGAGTGCCTCTGGGACTGTTTACTAATACTGTCATAGGTTTTGGATTTTACAGGAAGTACTTCTTCCAAATCAAATGTCTTTAAGTGTAAATGATGAAAACAATAAGGAAAATAAATAATGCATCAAGATTTCAAAGTCTTCTCATTTACTGACTGTGCTGCTTGAACACTGAGGATATTTCAGATTATCATACTATTTTTCTCTTTGTGTCTTCTATGAACATATTATAAGTATTCCAATATCCCCTACTTCTGTTTGCCAATTTGCCTTGTTAACATTGATGATGTGATGCTTTTGAAACTGCTAGTCTTATTTTAATGCTGTTCTCACAAGTTTAGCTAATCTGTGTACAAAGGCATTCTCTGCCTCTGCTCCTTCTTTAGAATTTCACTCTTGATTGAAGAAACCAAAGCCTTTCCCAGTACGATAATCTAAGAAGTCACACATTCATGTTCTAGGTTGTCCTTGTCTTCTCCTAGGCCTTTTTCATCTGCCATCATGGATGGTGACGAGTAAATGATGAGTAGTGCCCAGTCTGTCCCTGTAGAGAAGCTGGTTCACCTTCTGAGGTTGTTCAGCAATGTCCCTTCTAGCCAATTTATCCTTGTTACTGCTTTGCCATCGTTTACACTTGGCTGATTATGCCAAAAACTGTTGAATGCTTTCCAATCTAACTTGTGTTATTGGTATTTTTACCCCTGTTTCTGAGAGATTGAGTAGGAGGCATGTCAGACAGCTTTCTCTTCCTAGCTTTCATTGATAGAAACCTTTGGCTGTAGTGTCCAAAAGCAGATAAAAGACAAGGATTGAAATGGGTGAGAAGAAAGGGGCAGGAATCACTTAGAATCTTTGTATGGATGATGTATTCATGCTAAGAAAATCTTTGTCATCATTGGTTGTCATGATAATCATAATATTTGACATTTTTTCATTTCTGAAGACTTTTCTTTACATTCTTTCCCAAAGCTTCCTTACTCCTCATGGTTTCTTTTCCACTGTCTGTTAAATATATGTCTGTTAATCTGTTAAATTAAAATAAAGCTCTTTTGTGCTTACAGCAAACCCTGTCCTTTTGCTAGGTATCACCAGAAACCAAAACCAGTGATGACAGGACAGCCAGTGTTGGGGATTGAATTTTCCCTTTTTTCTTTCTGTGGAATTTTTCCCATTGTTATGCTAAGTATTTGGGTCTACACCCATAAGCTCAGTTAACAGTTTTCTCTCGAAGTGGGGAGGAGAGGGGCAACACTGGGAAAGAAGACCTGAGGTGAGGGGCTTGTGCTCTCCTCGCTCTCTCGCTCGTCTGGCTCGGAGCAGGACGGTCGCTAGAAACTGCTCTGCTGCCCTGACGCTGGGAGCTGCCTTCCCTGGCTGTGGGATCCCGAAACCTCCCTGCTCAGACACTCTCCTGCATCTCCTACCCACTTCAGCACATCCTTTTGGAGCATCAGGACTGACCCTGCCCTGGGACCTGTGAGCAGCTTCTCCCCTCTGCCCTTTCCCATTTGGGACACAGACGCCATTCCCCGCAGCGCCCCTCCAGCCACGTGGGATCACCGAGAGCTGGCAGGCAGCGTCAGAGGGGTAATCACATCACAAAGGAAAGGTGTCCACAACCAGAACTGTTTACTGGGTTTTCTGCTCTGTTGCTGTTGATCTTGCAGTTATTGTTGTGTTTTTGTTTCTCTTATATGTATCAGTAAAGAACTGTTATTCTTACCCCCATATCTTCACCTGAGTGCTCTTTAATTCCGAAAATCATAGTAAAGTGAAGGGGAAAAAGGGGGGGGTTTATACTCTCCTTTCAAAAAAAAGAGGCCCTTGTTCCTTTTGGCAGATACCTGTCTTTCAAACTAAGACAGCCAGTTACATCATTTTGTTCTCAGCCTCAATCAGGAGGCCTGACACTGCCAATCACACACACCCTCCTCAATATCTTTTTGCCCTCAACTTCCAAAAGAGGGTAAAGAGGGTAGATTTAGATTACATATTAGGAATAAATTCTTTACTGTGAAACAATGGAACTGGTAGCCCCAGAGAAGCTGTGGATTCCTCACCTCTGAAAGTGTTCAAGGCCAGGTTGAATGGGACCCTGGGTAGCCTGATCTAAGAGGAAGTTCCCTGCCCATGGCAGGGGGCTTAGAACAAGATGTTCTTTAAGGCCCCTTCCAACTCAAACCTGTGATTCTGTCATTCTACCTTTGCAGCAAAAATAAATTTTCTTCCATTATTCCAGGAAATTTAAGAATGCTAATATTAATTTAGTTTTTTTGCTCCTCAATAAAGGATTGTTTTCTTCACTGCCAGATTTCCAGAAGTCCTTACTTCTAGCTGACAAGAAGTAAATGAATAAAAGGCATGCTGTTCTATATGCAGTCATAAATGGAGAAAATGGTGAATTAAATTTCACAGGAACTCTTGCATCTATAACATCACACCTTTTGAATAGTACCTTTGTCAGCTTAGGTATTAAAATCATTAACCAAATTCATTAGTCCAAGTGAAACCACTGATCCGTTAAAAATCTTGTTCTTTTACTGCACAGTAGCTTAAATTACCTTTGAGGAGACAGTTTTTATTTCTTCTTGAATGCACAGATATTTGTTCAAATCTTCATCTCTGAAATTCTTTAACAAGTAGGTGTGAAAGTACCTTGACACCTACTTTGCTCAAGACACTCTAAACACAATTTTTTTTCCCTGCCATTGTGACCTTTCCATGCCTTTTCTAAATTCTCCATTGACTAAAATTCAAGCTGCTACTTCTCAGCAGCAAAGATTTTATTCTCTCTGCTAATCTAGTATGCTGAAAGTTATTCAGCCATATCTCAAGACACCTTCTCCTTTTCCAGAAATGCAACATTTGATTAGATGTCTTTCTATTTTCCACAGTTCCACTTAAAAAAAAGATTACTTTAAATTTATTTATTTCATTACAACACTCCAATATTCTTTAAAGAATTCATCAGTGTTTTCCTTAACACTCCTCATTATATCTTTAAGAAAGTGAAGGACTCCAAAGTGGTGAAAGGGCAGTCATATGATATTTTTCCATGCATCTATAAAAAAAATACATAAAAATATATAATCATACATCTATTATCTGAATTGTCTTTATTTTGTGTATTATGTCCTTCTCAGTCTTTTGAGGTTTCTGCAAATTCCATTTACTGCAATATCAGAAATATATAAAATAAATTACAAATATTGTAGGCTATAATAATTTAGAAATTTCAACACAATGGAAATTATATATTAGTATAAAGACCTGAGTAAGGATATAAACATGAGCAGAATATCTCAAGAAACAGACCATTAGACATTCTGACAATCAATATAATCTTATATTGCTATCAAATCATCTGAAATAAAATGCCAATTGTACCAGCTTTATTAGAATGATCAGAATCTTATCCAAAAGCAAATAACTACAATAAATTTTGGAGAAGAAAATACGGAGACAAGATACTTGTTGAGATGTGTTGTATGACTGAAAGATGCCATGTTCGATAAATTAAATGTGAGAGATTTGGCAGCAAAAATACTGGCACCATCTAAGCTTCACACAGAGAAGAATTGTCACACTACAAGGAATTATCTTCTATTAGTGTGGAGACACATGGTGATACTACATGTGCAGTAAAATGTGTGTCAAAAAAATAAAAACATGAACAGACTAGCAGGTGTTCAGAGAACCACAAATTTTTTAAGTGCTTAAAGAAGGAAACTTACAAGAAGAAATTAATGGAGCTTTTATTTTTTCTTTATTAAGATATGGTTACAGAAAAAAAATATTATTCACAGTTGTTATTTATGTCTAAATGCTTAGAAACAAATCCTCAGCTCAAATAAATCTGTGCTGTTTATTTGAGAACACAGTAGTTATGCTGGTTTGTTAGTGGAAGATAAGGCACTAAGTTGATATGTGGAGAAAGGAAGAGAATTTTAGTTGAATATAATGAAAAAACCCAAACTGTAAAGAACCATTGAATTTTAGAGCAGATTCACAAAAGAATTTTTACCAATCGAGACTGCTATAATTAAAAAAATGAAAGGTATCATAAATTGCAATTCTTAATGGCACACATGAAGACCAACGCAATGTGATAGTCACAATGTGACTGTGATTATTTCTTTCCCTGTCTCAAGTTTCTGGGGACAAACAAAAAGACTGAATTAGGTTTTGAGGCTGTAATGTGTTTTTCTTACTTTTACACACATTTATATATGGCAATAAACACCACAGATTCATAGTCTCTGAAATAATTATTCTGACATTTATACAAACAAAACCAAATGATCATAGTTTAGAAAACTGCAATAAAAATATTTTAAAGTCCTGCTAGACAACCTTGTCTGATACCTGTAAGAAGTGTTTATTATAGTTTATTAGGAACTGACAGCAGCATGGTTGCTCACAAAATCTTAATTCTGACATGTGCTAAAAGGAGGGCACTCTCCCTGTGTCACAGTCATGTCATTTAGGAATTTTTATTATGTTCTCTTTTATATGGTGCCATTCCTTTTGGCAGACTCACAAGTTTTTCAACTCATTCACTTTCTTACCTCTCTGCCCTTGTAAATATAACTGTTCCCTACGACATGGAAGACGCAACAGGAGAGACTGGGTAGGTACCTCTATGCTGCTGTATTATCACAAGCTCCCTGCTCAAATTCCAGTTCAAATTCTACCATTGTGCATACTGTTTATGCATTGAATCTAACCATGTTAGCTGGCTGGCTCAAGTACTTGGTGAAGTACTCACAGTTTTGCAAACTCCTAGGTGAGTAAACAATGGAAAACTGAAAGCAGGTCTGCACTGCTGAGGCATTTGAGTGTGTCCAGAGAGGGGCAACAAAGATAGTGAGTGGGCTGGAATATAAATCCTATGAGGAGCAGCTGAGAGAGCTGGACTTGTTGAGCCTGGAGAAAGCAAGCCTAAGGGAAACCTTATCACTGTCTACAACTGCCCAAAAGGAAATCATACAACTACCCAAAAGAAAGTTGTAGCAAGGTGGGGGTTGGCCTTTTCTCCCAGGCAACTAGTGATAGGACAAAGGGAAACAGCCTCAACTTGTGCCAAAGGAGATTCAGGCTGGACATTAGGAAAAAATTCTTTGCTGAAACACTGGTTAAGCATTGGAATGGTCTCCCTAGGGAAGTGGTGGGGTCACCATCCCTGTAAAAATTCAAAAAATGAGTAGACATGGAACTTTGTGATTGATTTTGTGGACATGGTGGTACTTGGTCAAAGGTTGGACTTGATGATCTTCAAGGTCTTTTCCAATCTTAATGATCCTATGATAAATCTGTCACTAGGACAGGTTGAGATGCATAGCTGCAATTGGGGGAGTGTAGCACAGAGAGGTGGGAATGATTGATGAACCTAGAAGTAGGAGAGCAGCAACTCTCAAACCAGTGGGGATGAGACAAGGTGTGGTGGGGACCAGGAAGGTAATCTGAGGAGTTGAAGAAGGATTCATGAGGTAGAATGTGGAGTTGAGAGAAAAACTGCAAGCAGAAGACAGTTGAAAGGAGGACATGTGTAGATTGGAAGACACCCAGAAAGAAGCAGAGTTTTCTGTGCCAGGAAATGGGACTGGGAAGAGAATCAAGGCTGAGAAAGAGATAGGAATGGTTCTGGCTTCAAGTTGGAGAACACACAAAAAAAGAAAAGAGAACAGGCTTTGTATGAATGGACAGAAACACATGTATTCACAAGAGATATCTTTTCTGAAAGCCTTCCATGGAGCTGGCATGGCCTGAATCTCACTCAATTTAATCCTGGTAGTGTTTAAAATGATAATATTCAGGTTTAATCTTGCAAGTTTCCTATAATCTGAATTTCTAAAAGTCAACAACAAATCAGTATAACTCTCTGTTTGTTGTTAATAAATGACTGTATCATGAAGTTCTTTTAAAAAATCTATTTAATATGTTTAAACAGAAACCGTAAAAACAGAATGTTGCACAATCTGCTTTGCTATACTGTTGGCCAGAGTTAAATAAAATCTCATAATGAAGTGGTTCAATTCTAGCAACATAACTGGTGGCTACACAGTAAATGCTAGTATGCATCTTAAATGTTTCCTTTACTTCTGCTGCAAAATGTATGGCTCTATGTGAACAGCATGGTAACAGAGGTAGAACTAAATATTGATTAATAATCTCTCAGATGGCCAAAAGAGAGTCATAACTACTTTTACAGTTTTCTGTCCCTGAAGTCATATCCAGGGTGGAACAGCCAAGAATGATTATATTATTCATTACACTTCTAATAGGTGTAACTTCCTCCTACTCTCTGATATAGAATGGTTATATATAATATTTTTGTCATTATTGTCTTAGGAGGAAGGAAATGAAGTAATTCCCTACACTGACGACATCAGGAATCTTAATCTAGCCTTTCCAAAAGAAAGTTAAGGACAAAAGCTGTTAAAAATCACCTCTTATATCTGCACATGAAAGGAAAGACTGTTTATATTCCTGTCTAATCATAAAGGTAGATATGTGGTTTTAAAATTATGATTATGATCTTAAAAAATAAATTGTTGAACTGGCATGATGCTTCAATTTTTATGTGTGTGTGTTGTATATATTCAGTCTACAAATAATAAATGCTCTTGTAATTCTGCCAAACTTGCATACTCATTCTGAAATGTCACACTGTGGGCTTTCTCATGTGTATATCAAAGACCTGGCACAAAAGTGACTTGAAGTTAATGGGAATATATCCATTGAAATATATTCAGCAGGCTTAAGACTAGACTTAGAGGTTCCAGTGACAAAATTTTAATCAAAATACCAGTAATTTCAGTGACATATATAGGTTTAAATAATCCCAGAATTTTACAGTGTAACATGAATTAACATTTTTTGTTACAATAGAGAAGATAAAGTATGATATTTATATTTATATTATCATTTCCCTGATCCAATTAGATCTCAACGAGCTTTCCAGGTGTCCAGAACAAACACAGAAAAATAGTCTGGCACACAAAACAGATGACAAAACAGTGTGCTGATGTGACATATGAGCTAACTGTAAGCAAGAATCAGAATTTACCACTGATACTTAGCCACAGACATAAGATCCATTGAAAACCACAGTACTTTGTATGTCAGAGATTTAAATCCCCTGAGCATTGTGCCAGAATGATGCCATTATCCTCAGAGCAGCCTTGGCTGTCCTCACACAGCACTACAGCCTGGGGTGCCATCCAATCCATAGCCCCTGTGTAGAAGCACTTATAATTGTAGAAAAACTACAAGTGCAGCACAGAGGAAATGATAAAATGTTAATATATATGATTTTATCTTCAAATTTCCATCACTGAATTTACAAATCAGATACTTAACTTGTGCAGCAACACTTAGTAAAAACACATAAAAAACAGCTTTGACATTGAAATAAGCATTAGTTTCTAATATGTGGAAATCAGATGCAGAGAGTAAGTGTGCTGTTTTTACAGTCTAATTTCAATTACAAATCTCTCGAACAACAGTTTCCAGGACTCTGTATTGCCAATGCAATTACAAATATTCTAAAGATAGTTAGGTAAAACAACATAACTATGCGTTGTATAATCCTATGGTAACATTAAGAAATCCAGAACTGAAATTTTAGAACAAGCTTTTATCCTTAACCAGAAAAAAAACCCCAAAAAACAACTCAATGAACACTTTGTAGTGTTACATCTCATTAGTTAATTCACAACATCATTTATTGTTAATTACATTTTCAATATTCTCCATCTCTCTCAGTCTGTGATAACATCACAGGTAGAGATGGGCCTCTAGCTATGATATCATCAACCTAAAAACCAAACTCAGCTCACTGGCAAGACTGCTCATACAATTAGCAGGCTGTAAAATTGCTTTTCACAAGGACTAAGTCCTCCTCTTTCATCCCTTTTCCTTTTCTCACAATATCAGGAGTCTCACTTCCAATCTACCAGGCTCCTACTTCTCGGGTCTGCCCATGCTGTATGCATTAGCAGTCCAGTCCCCTTCCTCTCAAGCTGCTTCCTTAAAATTCCCATGTCATTTTCTGTCTTTCTTTTCAGAAGAAGGAGGCAAAGAAGTTCCTTCTGAGGTTTGCAGGATTAATGCAACAACATAAGAAAAAAAAATCCTCTTTTTAACTGATTGAAATTTAAGAAAACTTGTTGTTTCAATTTAGAATTCATGGATGTCTTCTATTGTCCATTTTGTCCTGCTTCCAAATTAAAATTAATCGAGCCCTGTAAAGATATTTGAAGTATTTTAATGCATCTTTCCATTAGTTTACTCCTTTTAACACCCTCTGACTTCTTGCATTGCAATCATAAAAGATGTACCAGGAAGATAGCTTAGCTGAAAGCAAAAACGTTTTTCCTTCCTGGCATTACATTGCAAACTAACGTTGCAGAAGATTACACTATCTTTGGGATAAACAATCAAGATAATCAAACTAAAATATTTAAAACATTTTCCATAGACACTCTGATGGCAAACTGGTCTCCAATGTGAATTTCCTATTCTAAAAACAAGAGGCTAAAGCAAGCTGTTTTATTATACAGAGGGAAAAAAAAAAAAAGAAAAAAAAAGAAAGGAAGATATTGGTAAATTAAAGATTTATATTCTCTCTTCACCACACATGAAGATCCAATCCAAAATATTTGGGAGCGGAAGCAGCCAAAACTGAGCTGTCATCCAGCTACACACACTACGGATCAGCAGGTAAAGATCTTGTACGCAAGTTTATTATTTAACAGCTCCATACTTCAACCAGAGACACTGTACAGCCAAAAGTGTTTTTCATGCAACCAGTTCCTGTCTTCTTCAATCACTAGAGTGTCATTCAGCTGAAGCCCCATGCATCAAGAAAGACAGAGGAATCATCCACTAAGAGCAAGGCAACATACACTACTACTCCTTCATGTGAGGGGATAGTGGAAAGAAAGAATTTTTTTGCAAACTCTTCTCTCAAACATGATCTGTTGTTGATAAGTAGCTGCAATAGGTTCTGATCAAATGTGGTCTAGCCACTGAAAGTGGGAACATAAATAATTAACGATTTTTAATTTCAACATAAAAAGAGAAGGGACAGATTCAATGGGCAATAAATTGAAATAATACTCAGGGGACTGTTATGTGCAATTGCAAAGATAGTGCATGACAAGAAATAAGAGAGATCTGATATCTACTCTCTGAGCTTTCAATTTTAGTAAACAGTCTCCATTTTCTGAAATACACTGTGGGATAGCTTCTGTGGTAAGTAGGGAGTTAGACTCCTCTATCACAAAAAGACGTAAGTTCCAGACTTGGCAGCTAAATACATAACATCCTAGACAAAAATGTGAAGATTTCATAATCATCTGAATTGCACAACTTCTGGTGGCAATTTTGTCATAACTTGCCCTTTCATTGAAAGAAAATATTCTTATTTTTCCTTTCCTAAAAATACAACATCTAGTGTAAACCACAGCAGTGCCAATCCCTTCACCCAGATTTATACTAAAATGCCTTCTGCCAACTGTAGATACAGGGAAAATAACTGTGGTGTCTCATTGAATGTAGCAGTTCTCAAGGCTGTGAGAGAATTTAGAAATTGGCAAAAGTTACAGTTTTATTAAGCAGGTAGGAAAAACTGCAACTGTGAGCAAGGTACTTTTGGAAAATCTTGTTTAGTTCTCTCCTCTTGTAAAAAATATCTCTCTCCATGCTTCAAAATACAATTTTCTACCACAGTCACTGCAACAAATCAGATGTCTCTTGTTGTTTCAGATTGTTTTCCTTTGTAGTGGCTGCCATTATGTACGGATAGATGGTGCCTTGGAAAACAGCAGTTTACAATCTCAAATGTTCTAATACCCATTGTCACAAAGATCTAGCTAACAGTGAAGTCAAAGTCTGGATACATACTATATGTTGGATATGTAACTTCAGAAACTTCTGCTTTTACTGTTTCCTCCTCTGAGTTTACCACCAGTTCCCATTATTTTCTAACTCCATGGTGATCTGAAAGCCAGCCCAGCATAAAATTAATTCATTTAAATAAAAACATCCAAATTTTTGAACTAAGCATTTTTTTTGTTGTTTTGTGGAATCAGATGACTGCAACTGCTGACATGAAATGCATTATGAAGCTGGAGTGGACAAATAGAATCCTGTCAATGCCAGTAGAGATTAGCTTAAAAATTATGTTACAGCCTTTTGATCCTGCTTGAAGTCCTCTGAATTAAATGTCTGATGCAGTTTAACTTAAATATTCTATTGTTTGTTCATTCCTGGGGCTATTTAAGGGTTATTTAAGCAAGGACTCCAAATGGGCTGAAGAATAAGTGTTAAAAATATGCAGGTAGTTTGATTAGCTGAAGAAGAAATTTCTTAGACCAATAGTACTAGGAAAGCATTAACATACCTATGTGGATTTTATTTTATTTGGAACAGAAAAAAAAAAGCAGTGTAATTTACTTTTTAAAGAAAAATAGTCGGGGTTATTAATTCTGTAAGAAACAGCAAGAAAAGAAGCTGATATACTCTGTACCATATGTTCAACGACCAGTGAATCTCATCCCATATTCATAAAAATAGTCAGGAGTGGCCAGCACTACTAACACAACTGTTTTTTGGTTCCTTGGAGACAATGGTGAAATTTGCTGTTCTGAGGGATACCACGGTGAATTCGCTAGAGCAAATCCATCAGGTTATTTCAAGTCAGATATGGAAGACAAGAGAAGATATATAAATTGAGGGTAAAGGTAGATATGATTAATCCATTTGGAATACATACACTCTCTTTATGTACTTTGAACATATGCTGTTGATTATGTTTAAATTATATTAGTGAGATTGAATACAGTGAAACAAAAGGGCTATAACTGTATTTTAGAGTCTCATGAAGATTTCTCCAGGTTAAGTGAATCCCTAGGGTCCAAGCAGCCTGTTTTATTCTGGTATTCTGACATTTATTAGCATATGACTGTGCCAAGACACAGGCAGGATGCTTCCACAACAGAGTCTAACCAGATATAATAAAAGATTTTAAAAACAATTGCCTGTATGCTCCACTTACACTCTTAAACAGATGCTGATGCAGTAGATTACACTACACAGAATTATTTAGCCTGTCTGTAGCCTGGAGCTAAAGGGAAGTTTGAGTCCAAAATGAAGAATTCTAGGAAAACTTATAGGAGAAATAATTGTATTTAGGAAACTGGACAAAAATTTGGTGTGTTTTTACCCTCTGGAGATATGTTCTATTTCAATTCATCTCAGCTATATTCATCATGATTTACTGACAAAGAACAACTCTATGAAAGTGACCACAATATGCTTTAAAGCATTGGCAGCAACAAAAAACCAAAACAACACAAAGTAGAAAAATAATGATGGCAGTTAACTTCAAAAAGAATTACCCAAGAGTAAGGAAGCCTCTTAAAAATATGCTAAAGAGCTAAAAGATGATAAAAAGCTGACTAAAAGAGTTAAATCCCTACCAGCAAAATGAGCACAATTTAGAGACTACACTGAAGGTAAAAAGGTTATGCACACTTCCTGTCATTAAAGATTTGAGAAAAGCTAAAGGAAGCCAGCATGGCTAAACAACAAGGAAGATTATCAAATGCAAGAAGGCAAGTTTGAAAACGTTGAAGTGGTGTCCAAATATGGAAACTAGAGAGGTTGAAACTTTGGCAGGTTAAATATAAAAACAGAGTAAGGCAAACCAGAAGATCACTGGAAAAAAAATTGCAAAAATCAACAATAAATATTTTTTCAAATATATCAGGCACAGGAAATCTGCCAGAGAGTCCAAAGAGCCAGCAGATATTCAAAGGATAAAAGAAGTATTGAGGGAAGACAAGGCAATAAAAAAAAGGAACAAAATTGAACCTTAATTTATTTTTTGTTTACTGTGGATGAACATGAAAAGCCTTTCAGACCAGAAAACTTATTTATTGAGAACTTGTTGAAGAGTTAACTGAAATTTAAGTGCTAGCTATGGAAGGAATAGATAAAAAGAATGATAACAGCCAGGACCAAGTGTCATTCACCAAGGAACTCAAGAATGAAATAGTTCAGACAGTAAGTGTGATGTACAGCCTTTGAATTAGAAATGTCTGAGTGCCTGTTTACTGGAAGGGAGCAGATGTGATACCATTTTTTTAAATGGGTTCCACAACAGAACCAATGACCTAATGATTAGTAAGCTTATCATTTTCACTGGACAAATTGGACTAGTGCAGTTGACACACCTGAAGATTGGCATGCCATCCAGAGGACCTGAACAAGCTCAAGAAGTGGGTCCATGGAAATATCATGAGGTCTAATAAAACCAAGTGCAACATTCTGCACCTGGGTTGGAGCAACCCCCAGTATCAATCCACGCTGGGGGATGAACAGATGGAGAGCAGCCCTGCTGAGGACTTGGGGGTGCAGGGGGGTGAGAGGCTGGACATGACCCAGCCATGTGCACTCACAGCCCAGAAAACCAAAGGTGTCCTGGGCTGCATCCAAAGCAGAGTGGCCAGCAGGGGAGGGAGGGGATTCTGCCCCTCTGCTCTGCTCAGACCCCACCTGCAGTGCTGCATCCAGCTCTGTTGTCCCAGCACAGGAAGGACATGGACCTGTTGGAGAGAGCCCTGAGGAGGCCACCAGGATGATGAGAGGGATGGAGCACCTCTCCTATGAGAAAAAGTTAAGACAATTGTGATTGCTCAGCCTGGAAAAGAGAAAGACTGTAAGGTGACCTAATTGTAGCTTAACAATACCTGAAGGGACCCTTCAAGAAACGTAGAGAGAAACTTTTTGTGTGGGAATGTAGTGAGGGCAAGGGAGAATAGCTTCATCTCAAACAGAGAAGGTTTAGAGTAGACGTTAGGACAAAATTCTTTAGTGAGTGTCGTGAGGCACTAGAACAGGCTGCCCAATGAAACTGTGGATTCTCCATGCCTGGAAGTGTTCCAGTCCAGGTTGGATGGCTCTCTGAGTAACCTGGTGTAGTGGAAATTATCTGTGCCCATGGCAGAGGGGTTGGAACTAGATGATCTTATTGGCTCCCTCCAACTCAAGCCATTCTCTGAAATTACTGGTAAATACAGCAATTAACAGAATCGGCAGACACATGAACAAATACAACATAGTGCAGAAGAGCTCAAGGCACTATTGAAAAGAGAAGCTTTACCTTACAAGCCTCCTGGCATTCTATGAAGGAGATAACAAGTTTGTTCATGAGCCAGATGTAGCTTGTGCTTTTTTTTTTTTTCACTAGGATAGAGTTAATTTTCTCCATAGTAGCTAGTATGAGCCTGCATTTAGATTTATGCTGGAAAAGGTGTCAGTAGCTCAGGGATCCTTTAGCTGTTGCTGAGCAACATCAGGGCATTTTCTTCTCCTCATACTGCCCCAGCAGCAAAGAGGCCTGGGGTACTCAAGGAGCTGGGAGGGCTACAGCTGAGACAATGGACCACACTGACCAAAAGGATATTCCACACCATGTGGCATCGTGCTTAGCATAAAAAAACTGTGTGAAGGTTGACCAGGGAGCTGCTGCTCAGGGACTGAATGAGCATTGTTTGTTTGGTGGCGAGCAATTATTCTAATTTCCATCTCTTCTCTGTTTATTTCTCATTGTTATTTTCCATTATTACTATTTTTATTATTATTTATTATTATTTAGCTGTTCTTATCTCAACCCATGTGTTTTCTCATGGGGGGTGAGGAGTGAGCAAGTGGCTGCATGGGACTTAGTTTCCATGGGGTTAAACCACAACACAGCTGCTGCAGTCTACCTGAATTTGCAAAAAGCATTGAATGAGGTGCCCCATCAAAAGCTTTTGTGAGGATATAGAATAAGAGTGAATATTTACACATGAACTAAAGAAAAAATAAAGATAGAAAACAGTATAGGATCAATTTGACCCTTGGAAGAAGGTCTACATGTATGTGCGCTGAGATTGTGCTGCTTAAGCTTTTAGAAGATAGCAGTACAATATTTCATTTTACTACTAAATTGAAGAAGAAGGAAAATAAACATTAGCAATGAAGTGTAGAAGGAAAGCATGAGACAATGACTGGATGTTAAAATGGCAGACAAAACTCAGTGAAGTGCTGCACAAAAGAAGACAAAAAATGCTGATGGACCCCACTGGAATGAGTTCAAGCATGTAGATATTTCTGTGCTCAGTACTCAGTAACTGTCAGGAAAAATAAACAATGTTTAAAACTATTAGGAAGAAAACAGAAAGCATCTACTTTTATGCTACTGAAAAGTGTGCGACTGAATAGACTGTGCCATCTTTCTTTGACATAAGGAATCATCAAATAAAACTTGTAATTGGCTGTGTCAAAACAAACAAGATAATGTAGCTGAGCTAAGAAGTTTTATTCCAGAAATTTTCGAAGAGCTAATAAAAGATAAAACAATCAAGGGCAACTAAAGAAATACCATCCCTGACAGAGCAATTTAGGCACTGAGCCACAAATTCTTGGAAGTTCAGAGAGTATTCTAGGGAAGTAATGCTGTAAGCTGTCTTTAGTTCTGTATTTGTTGCCCAGGGAGAAGACTTAGGACAGACTTAATAGCAGTCTTCCTTCCTTTCAATACCTAAGAAGAGGCTACTGAGAAGACAGAGACTGAACTAGGGATCTTCTGATGTGCCTTTCAACCTGAATGATTCTGCATTTCTATGATGCATGAAGTTTCAGCACTGGTAGAAACATGCTACTGGGCTATCTGGGCTTTAGTCCAATCTAGTGTGCCAGGTCTCATCTTATACATATGTATGCATTAGAAACACTGTTAAAAACTCATGGTCAAACTCAAGCTCAGTAGAAACTCACCATCTCTGCTAGCTGGAGGTGTCATTTATATTTACAGCTTCAAGAAATGAGACTCACACTCTGAGTTTTACCTTTATGTTTTCAAGAAGAAATAATATTGAAGTCCTCACAAATAATATAGATTCAAATATCCTATCTGAGTACTTTAAGAGAAAATTTGAAAGAAGTTTTGTTCCCCAGACTCTCCAACAAGATATTGAAATACGCTCAGGCTCACTTTTTTATGTGGACAGTAGAGGAAACTATTAAGGGGCTACTGCTTTAGAGAAGAATAATAAATAAAAGACATGGTTGAGAATATGTAAATGGAAAAAAATTTACATGCAATTGAACAGAAAATACTGTGGTACCACTCTAAAAAAAGCAAGGAAGGGATGGAGTTAAAGCAACAAAACAATGGCAATAAATCAGATGTTTTAAAATCTATCTCAGGCATGTGTGAGTTTGATCTCCTGGGAAGGTAGATAAAAGGAAAAGTAAAGTATGGGAGCAAGTGCTCCTTAAGAAACACATGATTAACCTGATGCACAAAGAAGAGAGGAGGAATGGCTTTTGCTTCATGAGGTGCAACTGAAGCAGAAGCAAATCATATAATGGGTGGAACACATCAAAATATATATCAGAAGGAATCAGTATAAAGGAACAGCAGAAGTAAGGTAAATCAAGTGTTATTGTTAAATCATTGAGAATTAGCAGGTGAAGAGAGATGGATAAGAACAGAAAGGGGTTAGCAGAGTGCTAAAAGACAAAGAAACATGATGTTAAATGGAAGCCAAAAGACGAATGTCCTTGTTCGTATCCCTTAACTCCCAATCCTACAGAAAACTGGCTGTGCAGGATATAAGCTGGGATGGAAAATAATCAGGACCTGTAAAGAAACTGCACAGCTGGGCTATATTAAGGATATGCCATTTTTATACTATTTCAGGATTTGTGTAACTTTGTGCAGAAAGTGAATCCAGTCAGACTTGATGCCTATAAAGCATAGTAAATTAAATACTCTGGCTCAGATTCTCATGAGTAATTATCTGTTTAAAGTAGCCTGGGCTGGTGAGTAGCTAGAATATGTTCATCACAGAAATTACTGCACTCACTGATGAGCCTTTTGGGCCTTTACTGGCTGAAGTCTGGAGTCCTGGCGTCCCCAGGAATGACAAAAGAGTAGGTTGAGTATACTGTGGGAGGGGTGACAATGTGATTTGCATTTATATCTTGAAGAACATTCATATTGTCACATCACAGCAGAAAGAGACACTTCTGCACACATAAATACAGGAAGGCCACACAAGAGTTATGCAGCAGTATTGTATCCAAAGTAACTTCAGCCCAATACAGGAATGACTCAATCAAAATCCAACAGTCTTTATTTTGTTTTACTTGCAGTACTCATAATTAAGAGGCTTTTATTATAGACTGATAGTCGTATCCATGAATATGTTTCAGTAACATATGGCTTACTTCATAGGTGTATAGAAGTCTTTCATTCACATTTGTTTCATGGAAGTTGAGGATTTTCTGAATACTTCCTTGATACACATGAAACTTGCTATTAAGATGTGTCACAATGAAAAATGGCAAGATATTTTAGAATGACCTTTAGGGTCTCACTTAAATATAAAATATGCAGCACTGTGAACTGCAGAATTGTGCAAGCCTGTTTAGGAAAAAAGGCTTCTGGTATTGTTAGCACCTGGCAAACACAGGATATGTTTAATACATTTGTATAACAATAAATATAACTATTCCATAGATAAGGATAGAAAAATGGCATTATTCATATAGGTATTGAGGAGTGAAACACCAGAGATATTCAGGAACCAATCAGAGGTCAATAAAAATATTGTCTTATAATTTATTTTCTTTGATATTCTGTGAAATGGATTTCTTCACTTTCATCACTTTGAGCTCAGCCAATAAACAAGATTCAAAAGGTACCTGGAGTCTATGCCTCTGAGCTTTTTATATCTACTGGCAAGTTCAAGAACTGATCAAAGTTTAAGCTCCCAACATGGAATGAAAGAAGAGGATCTAAAAACAGAGCATCTGTTTTGTGGAGTGCTTTTTGCTTCCCAGGAAATGAAGGCACAAAGTATGCATTCCCACCAAACAGCTTTATAAAACATAAGCCTCTAGGTATTCCCATAGACATCATCTACCACAGACTATTTAGTTTTCCTCCTTCTAGCTCTGGGCTAGTTCCATAGAAAGTTTGAAGAGCCCACAAATCTCTCTTCAGGCATCTAAGCCTACATGTACATTAACATGTAATTTAGCAAACAGTATATTGGCAGACTGAAGCTACTGGTGTCCCCACATCCACATTATGTGTGTTTCAGGGCTCATCCTTCAGACTAGATCTGGTCTGATGCCTTAAACTGGACATCTCCATCATATCCACGATTCACAGCCACTCCAAGGACTGGTCAGTTGTTTAGACCCTCACTAGGGGTTAGAGCACATCTGTAAGTTCCTGCAGAAAAGCTTCTGGATGAATTTCACACAGATAAAAACTAGTACATGTGCACAAAAGGTACTCTATAGCCAAGTCAATGTGCATCAAGTGGGGGTGACCGAGGGTTAGCTTCAAAACTACACTACTGCACTGAATCAACACGTTCAGGCACATAATGCCTACTTCCAACATGGGAGTGTTAACAGTCTTCTGATTTGACTGCATAAAAAATAAAACGTATGCTGGTAAAAAAATTAGCTCAGAATTTCATCTGTGCAAATGAAACCAAATTCTACTTTCGTCTTCAGAGCAGCAAAATTTACTTTTGTATGAGAAATGGACATACTCCATTGACAATGCCCTTCTGAACAGTGGAAGCAAAACCCTGCTGAAAGGGCTGGCATGGCTGCAATGCAGACATCTGGAGAGGAGGAGAAGGAGGGAGGGCTTATGGCCATGTGGAAACACATGGTCTTCCATGCTTCATGTTCCTCCTTCCATTGCTGGAGGTCCTCACTATTTGCACACCCTCCCTACCCCAGCACAAGGAGGACAGGGTGAAATTGAGTGATCAGCGTGCAGAATCATCCTTGCAAACAGCAGGGTTATGGCTGACTGTTACTGAAACAAGAAAAGACACTTGGTCCTGTGTAAGGATGACAATATCTGGAAAATCACCAACTGTAGCAGCCATTATACTCCTCCTTCTATTAGCTTCAGGCACCCAGCCCTAAAACTACTGTAAGAGTGTTGCCTGTTATCCTTAATTACTGTGTGATAAAATTCTGTGCTTTTTGGACTTCTAAAAGTTGCCCTCCATAGAGATGACTCTGGTATGAAAACAAGGCATAGGCAAAATTAACCTGGGGCACAACTGATCCTGGCCAAGCAGTGTTTACCTGGAAACCAGGAGGAGAATTTAAATGCTGTACAAGGTAATGAAGTGAAAGCCCCAAATCTCCAACTCAGGCAACTCAATTTGTATTAACAGGCAACAAAAATTGTCTGATATACATCTCTGCCACTGTCAAGGAAGAATGATGGGTGCTAAAGGCCAGAGGTATAAAAAAACAATTGTAACTGGAAGACTTGATGGAATGAAAGCTAAGGAAGAGAAAGCATGGTTGATGAGAAGTTTTGTTTCTCAGGTTGAGAACCATGATTAGAAAAAATTACAATTTATCTGTGAATTTCTGGGTCAGCTCTCTAATGTTTTATTGACTTAAAGCCTTACAGTAATGAGGAAAATATCAAAATGTCTTTCTTGGTGTATGACTTTCTCTATTCCCCAGTGCAAAGTTAGCTCAGCACTTACAGATCTAACCTTGGCTAAAATGAAATTGGAGAAGGTCTCAGAATTAAAAAAAAAAAAAGAAATAAAATAGTGAGAATGTTGTTAGCCAGAACAAAGTGCTTAACATTGGCCTTAACTATTTTTAAAGCCCTTGTTTAAATTTTAAAGCAGTAAGGGATTAAGAACAAACACGTGCATTTCTCTTGTTTTGCTTGTGTGTAATTTTAAAGGTCAAGCACAGCTTTTTTGGTCCCTGAAAAAGCTCTCTGCATTTTGAAAGTTAAAAAACATAGGCCAGATCATCAGTGAATGTAAACTAGCAAAGTTTATCATACTCAACACAGCAGGACAATTTGCACTGGTTGAGATTCTGGCTGCTGTTTTGTAACATTCCAGAAGGAAAACATTACAATGATTTTTAAAGAAATATAACCTGAAAGAGGAGAGACAGATTTCCCCCTTTGAGTCTCTGCCAGAGGGAATGAACTCAAAAGAAACATAAATCAAGAGAATGAAAACAGGCAGTTGAAGTCCAGTTCTGGTGACGACAGGTATATTGTTTCTTTAGGTTTCCAGTAGAAAGTCAGGCTGTGCATGCAGGAGCTCTCTACTGAGGCACAAAGAGCACCTTATCTTGAGGATTCCATTAATTCCAGTAAGTATATTGATTTAGTCATTAGAAAAGAATCACATATGCCTCTGATACAAAAGTTCTCTTAAAATATTTTACAAGACCTGTTGGTATTCCCTGGACAGAAGAAACAAGTCAGCAGCCCGGAGAATCCAGGAGTTAAATCAGGAGTTTCCCAAAGCTGACTTTACAATATGGCACTAATTATAAGCTGACTTTAGAATATGGCACTAATGATACTGTTTTCTTCATAATGTTTACCAAGTGTTTTTGCTGGAATATCAGAGAAGAGCTTTGTAATTTTTTTTTATGTTATAATTCACTTCTTAGGTGTCTTTTTGCTGATTCTTGCCACAATGATGAAAAAAAAGCAGAGTGATATCCCAGAACTCTCCTTCCAAATATGCCGCTAGTGCAGATCCAAAGGATGCTTAGGACCTGATTCAAAAGGTAGCCAAATCAATTATATACCTAATCAATAGAAAAAACAAAGTCAGTATTAATGGCCTCATCCTGTTTCCATGGAAGTCAAGGAAGCAAGTCTTCAATGACAACAACATCAAATAGTAAGTACTATTAAGTTTAAAATTCCTCATGAATAAAACACAGAATCTCAGAATCACAGAATCA
>VZTT01050894.1:91686-102687 GCA_013400855.1 Buphagus erythrorhynchus
ACAAGCATTGCTACAGCCCCACCATACTCACCACTTAACCATGGCCCTGTGTCATATCCACACTTCTTTTAAGTACCTTCAGAGATGCTGACTCAATCACTTCTCCAAACTGCCTTCTCCAGTGCTTGACACCCCCTTAGGTGCAGAAATATTTCTGATATCGAATCTAACCCTTCCCTGGCATAGCTTAAGGATGTTTACTCTTGCTCTGTCACTTGCTACTTGGGAGAAAAGCTCAACATCCCCCTGGCTACCTCTTCCTTTCAGGGAGTTGCAGAGACTGATAGGGTCCCCTCTGAGCCTCCTTTCTCCCAAACTAAACACCCCCAGATCATTCAAATGCTCCAGACCTTCATCAACATCTCTGCCCTTCTCTGGACTTGCTCCAGCACCTCAATGTCTTTATTTCTCCAAAATAAACCTTCTCTACAGGTGTTCAAAAATAATAAATTTTTCTTAAGACAGTATTAACAGAATTCTTCACCCATTATTACAGCTGAGAACTCAGCAGAGCCTCATTCCTTGACAGTTCTGTATTGCTGCAGGGTGTATGGGGGAGACAAACTACCTTGTCTATATTTTCCACAGCTACAAGTGACTCTGAAATATTTAAAAGCTCAGATGATCTTACTTTATTTCCTTTACAAAGCTTTTGTTTTCCACTGAAAAATTTTATTCCAAATGCTAAAGAAAACCTCTGTTTTCCATATCTGTAATTTTTTTCTTTAAGGTTTGGACTTAATATTTCATCTTACACAGAAAAGAAATGCGTTGGGAAAGTAAATGTATTAGAGAGTTGAAGCTGGCAGCTCAAAGCTGTCTATTTGTCACTAGCTGCAGTATACAGCTGTAGAGCTCCAGGATCTCACACACTGCCAAGAGAACAGCAACTAATTTCAGTGCCAGGGATGGGAGGCAAGAAGTTGGCAAGGATACACTCCTCCTCCTATACAAATGGATATACAGGGAAGCAGGGACAGCTAGGGCTGTCTGAGAAGGAGAAGGAGGAAAGGCCATTCAAGCACAGAGGGCCAAAGCTCCTGAGGAAAGGCTGACATTAGGAGCAGCAGAATTTGTTGATGGCAATTTTTAGCTGCTGGCTCCCATCAGATTTAACTACATCATTTCCAGTACCAGCCTGAAGTATGCTGTCTGCATCACTACATAACCTCCTTTCTTGTCTGACAGAAAAAGCATGCCTTCATTCAGTCTCTTTTTAAGAGGGTAAGCTATGATAAAAGGTGGAAAATGGAATTTATCTAAGTCATGGTGTGATTTTCCTGTAAAAAGGCACTAAAAAGGTTGCATTATTAGTCTAGAGAAACTATAAACAGATATGTGTTAAATGTGTAACAAACAATGAAGCACCAAAAGTATACTAAGTGCACTTCTGTAAATTCTACAATAGTTAAAGAACACAAGGTAACTAAATTATATTGAAAGGCAGTTGGATTAAAATAAAAAGGTATTTATATTTTACAAGATGCATAGTCAGCTTGTGAAATTGATAGCAATGTAATAATTGAAGAATAACTTCAGAAAATTTTAAGATTAAAATGAAGTGGATAACAAAAATATTTGCATTGCATTTTCTCCCTTTTTTCACTCATGCTTTCCTAATGCTTTCTGAAATAACGCTTTACTAAATCAATGACTATAGAAGAATATATGGAAAACTACCTTTCTGAAAATGGCTGAAGTTGATGACTGTCAGAGAGCATTGCATGATGTAAAGAAAAAGAAAGAAAGTGAAAGTCGTTTAACACAGTCATCCAGAGCTGTAAACTCTGGGGAAAGAGTTGTGACATAATTCTCTCCTTATAACAATAATACTTTGAATTCATATTACTTCATAAATGAAAAGAGACTGAACTACATTTCCTTTTTTTAACCACTTTTTAAAATTAGTGAATTACTTAATAAGTGTATTAAATGTATGCATTTCACAGATTGAATGTATTAAATGAGAATTACCACTCTTACACAAAATCTTAAGACAGATGAACAGGAAAATAAATCATCCTTTCGACATACAGGTGGCACTTTTTAAATGAAATATGGCAGTTAACCCCACATGAAATCCATCTGAGAAATGACTTAGGCTAATTCATGTATCACAGCTCTACATTTTACATTATTTCCAAACCTGAAAGGTGGGAGAAAAATGTCACCTTCACATTTCTTGATGATGTATCCTGTCAGATCTCAGGGCTTTGCACAGATTAGTACTGCCATCTAAATGAAAACGAAAATCAAAGTAAAATAATTTATTTCTGTATTTCCTCAAGCTGTAAACTGAACCATCAATTTGGGGATTTAAGCTATTGCACAAGAAATTATTCTCAAATGTTCCTCATAATTCTTACCAGGACCCCTGTTTTGAACAGGGTGCCTCTCTAGAGCAGCACTGAAAACACCTGAGTGACACTGACTGCTTGTAAATGAAAAAAAAATCATTAACTTTCTACCTTTCCTCTCTCTTTATCCTGCAAAGAGTGTGGATTCACTGAGAGGTCTCCCCACCCTCCCTTCTTCAGCATCTTAGAAGCTTTAACCCAGTCTTTCCTTGGAGTAATACAGGATGATGACAGTTTCTCAGTGCACCATACTGTCTTGTTGGTACAGCAAGATCTCATTCCTTTAGTGAGCTTCTAGAGCAGAGGACCTTGGGGGCAAGAGAATACTTCAGCATAAGGCCATTTCTACATTCTTCCCTTTGTTCTTGTTAATAGAATGCTTTGATTGAATTTCCAAACCTCAAAACAGAGGAAATTCCAGAATTAAGGTTGGCTTTTACAGCACAGGTGCTGTGGTTGGGTATTTCCTGAACATCTGTTTTACCAACATTTTTTTTTTCTCAGTATAATTTGCAAATACTATTTATAGTGTGTGCACTAGAAGAGAAAGTCCAAACCACAGCTTTAGGCCTGGACACATTCTCTGGCCCTAGGGTAAGTGGCAGGGGATGGTTTGCATCCACACAGCAAAACTCTCTTCTGAGAAACAGGTCCTGGCTTGTACTCCTCCTCTGAGCTCAGGCCTGGAGATCACAATGCTGGCTGGACTGAACCCATGCCAAAATGAGTGCTAAAAGTTAAGCTGCAGAGACCACTGCATGCCAGTACTTGAGCTCGGACTTGGTCTCTGTTTCATTTATTAGTGTACATATTGTCAGTAGGCTGAGCAGGAGGATCAAAAAGCAGTAGGGAAAGGAAAAAGCTATTTATGGTAAAGCATAGCTTCAGCCCAAGAACAAACAGGTATCAATTAACAATGAATATATTAGGCTTCAAATCAAAGATGGTTTCCAACCATGAGGTGAGTCAAATTCTAAAGCAAAATTCCCATGGAAGAGCAAAAGCAAGAAGGTTAACTCATTTAATGCTGGAAATGGATAAACCTTCAAATCAAGGACTGAATGATGCAATTCTTGATGGCATGAATCTCAGTCTAGGAAGTCCTTCTACTCCTACCTATGTTTTAATCCTTGCTGCAGTCTTAACACAACCAGACTTTATAAAATAAAGAGAAAAGAGATGACATAATATGGCTGTGAAGTCACTGTACCTGATATTGTAACTCTCCCTTCTAAATGCATTTTATGAAAAAATATGCCAATCTTTCATTGAAGAGGAAAATCTCAGTTTTCCCTGTAAACAGTGAATATTTGTATCCAATACCACTTACACAGCATTTTGTTTCCAAATTAACCCATTTCATTGTGAAACTCCCTAGAGCTGTAATTACTGACTAGGATGACACAGACTAATGCAAATCAAGAGATGTAGGCAACTAATCTAGGAACAGAGATATTTATTTCTCATACATTTACCATTTCCAAATTACAGGAATCAAAATGTGAATACAACAAGGAGTTACTTAATTATGGTACAAATTATAAACTGTTACTTCCTTTGGAAAAAGAATTGTACAAGCAAAGTAACACTTTTCTTTGAGCTTGTATAGCCATAATTAATGCATTAGGCATGATCTCATGAGAGACAGAAAATATGAATTTTAGATATAGTAAGCAGTGGTTGTCCTGTCCTGTCATCTAGTTACACTGTAGTTGTTCAACGAGCTGTATCAGCTTGAACCTGCCTACCACCAGTGTTGCCTGGCTTGGTGACTGTAGTGTAATTATCTTCTTTTTCTCCTGGACTGGAAAATGAAAAAAATGTCAGGAAAGTGAAAAATCATGAATGTTGCGAAAATAATGATTTTTTAACACAGTAACTATAAGTCCTTGCAATTACTGTAGGCAGTGTGTTTCACACTCTCCTTGGATATGCTCCTTGGAAGCGTGAGAAGTAGTCATATTAACTACAGCACTCTGAAGAAATTGCTATCTATAGAATAAAATAACTGCTCTTTTTTCATTCAGCATCTCTGGGGACAACCCACGGCAGATGGCTGGTGAACTTCAGCAAGAGAATATTCTTCAGAGTTAGGGCTAATAACTGCATCTGCTGATCAGAGATTTGAGCACTGCTCTCCAACACTCCAACCAAACCCAACACAAAAAAACTTCAAGGAAGAGCAAATCATCCTTGTGGGCTGGGTACTCCATCATTTCAGAAAAAGAAAAAAGGTGTTGATTTTACTCTGGTAAACTGAGCCATACTGAACGCTGTTGAAAATAACCACTAGCAACTACCATAGCATGGGGTACACAGCCTCAAGGCTTGGAAAACAGTTGATCTGCCCATCCCCAGGTATACTCCAGTCTCTTTTTGAATGTCAAGGATCAGAGTTGGATGGGCATCACTTATCCCTGCAGCTTCCCCCACCCCCCATAGAAGGAAACAGAGACATGCCATCAGAGTCCCCCTGCTCTTTCAAGAGCGCACATAAAAGTAATTCTTCAAAAGAAAACAGTGTTTTCTAGTGCAATCCCAGATTCAGACCCCTCTTGGCACACATGTGAAGAACACCCCAAGAGTTAAGACAAAAAAAAAAAATCTTTGAAATTCTGCTGTCCTCTGATCTTCTTGGAACTTTAGTGGCTGCAAAATTTTACAAGAGTTTCAAGGAGCTTGACATTTCTGCTAAAGTCTGTGAACATCATGAGGGTCACCAGAAGCCAAAAGGGGATTGCCAAGGATCACAAAACTTCAGCCGCATCAGCTTTTCCCAGGTTTTGTTCTCCAGGTACCATTTTTTCCCAGCTGAGAATTCACCAATACTCAGAGGCTAAAACTGTGGCATACGGAAAGAATAGTAGAAATAAGATTTCATGTAAGTCAGGTAATAGTTACTTTTTAGCATCTACAACTATATTTTTACTGGCTCTGATTGAGTTTTAACAGCATTAGTGCAACTTCCTATTTTGGGCTTGTCTTCCTTGCCAAAAAGTTCTCAGTAAAACAGAGTATCCTTTGCATGTTAATTAAACTGTCATTTTATTGGAAACTATAACAGTAAAGATACCAATAGACAAAAGAACTTTTAAACTTTCAATAAAAATCCATCATTCCCCCACCCCATCAGTACTTCAGACCAGGATCATACTCAAATAAACAAAGCCCACATTCCTTCTACTGACAACAAAGACTACACTATAGCTTTTTCTATCTGCTTGTCTCCATATCTGCTTCTGGGCAAATAAATCTCTCACATAATCATGTAACTCCAGCCTCCTTCACTGGCCCTTCTTGTACTGATTTCTAATAGTTTGAAGCTCGCTGGCTCCACTCCTATGATGTACTGCTTGCTTCTTCTTTTTCCATTTAGATGGGTTTTGGAGAAGCATCTTAATGAGATACTGAGCTACTCATTCTGTCATTTCAATAAATAATTGAATTTCAATCCATTTTTTTTTCCTTTGGAGATATCTCTGTTCATCCAGAATATTGCATTTTCCCCCAGCTGGTGTTAAGATCTGATTAGTGAGAGATGCCCCTGCCTGAACTTAAGGTACAAACGAGAACATATGCCAAAGCCATTAACACAGATTTTGTTTATCAATGAATGTAAATTAGAGAGAGAGAAAGAAATAGAAAAGAGGCATGGAGTGGTAGGAAAGAGAGACAGTTCAAGCAGAAGATAGTCGTCATAGATGGATCCAGCAAGTGTTTCTATTTGTTCTTCTTTATCCTGGGCTTCTCAGTGGAGGGGGTTCTAAGGTAATTCAAAACTTCATGATTTATATGATTTAACAAGCAAAGGACTCATTAGCTACAAAGTTCTCTTATTCTATTGGTTAAATTATTCCCTCACTTCTAAAGTTATTTTGTCCCATGCTCACTCATTTTTCTGAGTCAGTGGGTTTCTTGGGTAGATGGGTTGTGAGTCAGTGATCGCTACCTCCCCCTGCCAAAATTAACTTTTACCCACTCTGAGCTGATTTCAGCAGAGCTGCTGAGTTGGCTTCCCTTGTGGTCTTTAAGTTCTGCATTCTTTACGCCCATTATCAGTGATAGATTCTTCTCCCCCAGCCTGTTAACCTCCCTTAGGTCTGAGATAAAACCATCTTTTTCTTATCTCAAGTTCCTTGCGGTGGCTTAATTTACAGTCTAAATTCCAAGCATCCATGGAGGCATATTCAGAGGGGCTTCAGTGGTTGTTGGTGGTCACAAATGCCATCTGTCCCATAACTTGGGGTGATCTTTGTTTGGCCAGTGACATGTGTATGAGCAGTTGCCTCTTTACACAGTTTGCCACAGTGGGAATTTTTGTCTGAATGCATTAACCAGGATCTCGCCTCCACCAGGCCTGGAGTTAGTGCCATCCTGTTACTTCATTCTGTTCTTATCTCATGACAAAGTCCTTCTGTGGCCCTAACAATGTTTGAGACAGGCAAATTTTAAGTCCTTACAGCTGGTCTGCCAATTACTCTGCCAAATGAACTATGATTTTACCATATAATAACTTCATTATCCTTAAAATCCAAGTCTGTACTAACATATTATGAAGAATCAGTTCCATGGAAACTGCTTCTTGCAAAAGCAATCTTTAGAGGCAGGTCATGTGAATGAAAATAATACCCCTGAATCCTATGCTCTTATATGCTCAAGGAAGTAAAAAGTGGCTCTGTAGTGGTGTGCATGTCCCCATAGANACAGTCTAAATTCCAAGCATCCATGGAGGCATATTTAGAGGGGCTTCAGTGGTTGTTGGTGGTCACAAATGCCATCTGTCCCATAACTTGGGGTGATCTTTGTTTGGCCAGTGACATGTGTATGAGCAGTTGCCTCTTTACACAGTTTGCCACAGTGGGAATTTTTGTCTGAATGCATTAACCAGGATCTCGCCTCCACCAGGCCTGGAGTTAGTGCCATCCTGTTACTTCATTCTGTTCTTATCTCATGACAAAGTCCTTCTGTGGCCCTAACAATGTTTGAGACAGGCAACTGTGCTTTTTAAGTCCTTACAGCTTGAAAGCCAATTACTCTGCCAAATGAACTATGATTTTACCATATAATAACTTCATTATCCTTAAAATCCAAGTCTGTACTAACATATTATGAAGAATCAGTTCCATGGAAACTGCTTCTTGCAAAAGCAATCTTTAGAGGCAGGTCATGTGAATGAAAATAATACCCCTGAATCCTATGCTCTTATATGCTCAAGGAAGTAAAAAGTGGCTCTGTAGTGGTGTGCATGTCCCCATAGACTAAGTAGTGATTGAGTCATTCCTTTACTCGCTGACCAGTGATATTGAGTAACTGCAGAAGTTCCCCATCGCTAGCATACAGCACAAAAGATGTATGATGCTTAGAAAAAACTAACAGTCCCTTTGGTAACTGTTGAGCATAAGGCTCAATTAAAAATTCAAAATATGTACTTTGATAGAATATTAAATATTGGTTGTGGTTGTGCTCTGAAATTAGAATGCACAAGCTCACAATCACAGAATAACACCTAGAACATTTTGTGATATCAAAGATAAAGACCTCTTAAGGAGACAGTTATCACAATGCACTTCCTCAATGTCAAAGTAATTAACATAATTTTCTGTAAATCTTGCAAGCTTGCAAGATTTCTCTTTTCTGTAGAAAGTCATTCCTCTACAACCATGTGCTTCTGTAAATAAAACCTAAAGAAGTTTGAGGCCATCTTTTGGGTTTCTTGGCTCAACATACCTCAACTTTAAATATAATTTTTTCAGTTCTGTGTGTCTGAAGTAGGTTAGGAATGTGTGTACTTAGTACTCTATGTCCTTTAAAAAGACTGGTGAGAGGGGATTTAACCGAGCTGATGCTATAGGCCAGGTCTCTGTGCCAGCAAAGCCCCCACATGCTCAGTCTGTAACCGATTAGACGGGATTAGTGCGCTATCTTTCTGATACGCACACGCTGGTGTTTGCCTTCATAGCTTACATGGTTTCACAGGAGAATTTTTTTCAGTTTTCCAGATTGGCACAGAACAATTTTTAATCCAGCAATCTCAGTGGCTGAGGCTGGATATGATCCTGCATATTCCCAAATTCCAGCTGTTCCAGCCAGCAGCCAAGCTATCAACAGACTGATTTGCAGACATTGTTCACACAGCTGAAGCTATGGGAAGCACAGCAGATATTCAATAAAATTCCAGAATAAAAAAAACCCCAAACATTTAAGAGCCATTTAACAACCATTTCTCAGCTGGTAAAGATGGTGTGGCTTTTCCATTCACATTAGACTGGAAAGGCTTAATTCTCAGTTGCTGGCATTTCCATACAGGCTGAACAGTATTCCTGGTGAGGACAATCCTGCTGAATGGGTGGAGCTAAATGCTATGAGGAGCTGGAATAACTAACACTGTTTTCCATACCTTCCTTGTGAAGGAACAGGTTTTCATAAAATTATGGCAGGGCCTGTGTTCACCCCCAAGCATTTAGAAATGCAAATAAGGTAGGCCATAGAAAGAAGACTGAATGTGTTTTGCAGTTGTGCTTTGGAAAGTTACCAGTCAATGCACTAACGGTTCATGGCTAATCAGTTGTCCCCTGGGAAATCAAAAGTTGGTACTATGTTGGAAATGGGCAAGACTAATAAAAACATGTTTCCTTATGGGATACAGACATAAGATATTAAGGAGTTTAAACTATTAGACATTGATAGAAAGGTCTTCCCAAACCAAACTGAGGACAGTGTCAGCAGCAATACACTTGAAAATTGCCAACACAAAAGGAAGAGATGAAAAGGGCACTATTCCACTATAGTTGGGTGTTAAACACAAGGGCCAGGTTCAAGAAGTCAGATTGAAGATGGAGAGAAAAGGTGCATGATGCCAGGGTGGTAAAGAAACTTAATTATGCCCAAGAGTGTTATTCTCTCTACACAACTACCAGTAAGGTAACTGGATATAGGGAGTTCACTAAAGTTTTCCTGTCATGAGTAAAGGTGAACTGTGATAGAGTTCAATGTGGAGAAAGACCAGAAGTGTCCTCCATAAGATAGGTAACTGCTGTGACAGACTGCTCTTTCACACTTTCCAGGCCTTCTCCCCCGGAGACTAAGCTGGTCATCTATTCTAAGGAGGAAATGTGCCATAATATTTTAATTTCCTGGCCCTATTTGCTAAACATGAGACAGCTTTGGTTGATCACTGCTAGATGATACATAAACCATCTTTCCAGTGAATGAGATCCTTGATTTCTTTTGTTGTTACAGGCTGCCTCCCTTTCGCTGCTTGTCTATTGCTTTAGAGAAGAGACTATTACTTCATGCGTATAAAAGTCTGACAAATTCAGCTCAGTAATAATCATGAAATGCAAAAAAAAAAAAACAAAAAAAACAAAAAACAAAACAACAAAAAGGGAATGAATCCCTCAGTACTGTCATGCTGTAAAAGAAAATTATTGACCCATTTTTCTGGATTGGATGCAGAAGAAAAATGATATTAGATGTTTATCTGCAAAGTGGTATTGGATGTTTATCTGATGAACTTGAAATATATAGCAAAGTTGGGGATGAGTTCAAAACCTTTCTGTACCTGAAGAGCTCACCTTTACTTTGGTATCTAGTCTTTAAAAAACTTGTCATTAATTCTAGGTGAAAATTAGACAGACTTTTCTAATGAAATCTCTTACTGTACACTCTGAGCATGCCTAATCTCCTCTAGGACATGACCATTGACTGGGGCAGACTATTCTTCCCTCTTTTTATTGTTCTTTAAATTTTCACCGACTATGGCTGTTTCAGGAGATACTAGTTCCATAAACTGCTCTACATTCCATTTAATTCACACACAAAATTTAATCCATATTAACCTCGGGAGCTGCCTTCTCTAAAGAGGACTCCAATTCTGTGGCTACTGCTGGATTGGCCAGAAGACTCCAAGCAGTAAATCAAGTCGTTTTTCCACACCCAACACTAAAGCATTATTTACACGGGATGCAAATTGTAATAACATGTGAAAAGACCTGCAGGATCACCTTTGCAGAAGCGTTAGGAGGCACTGCTCAACAATTTTTCTGTGTCTGGAGCAGGTAAAAGGAGTTTCTTAGCTCCAGCTGAAATGCTTATCCCAGTGCCTAACTTGCGTTCACCGAGTATGGGAAAGCAGCACTGGAATGGCAATGGCAAACGCGGGCTGCCACCTCGGCTGCTGCGCTGGGAGCACCGGGCAGCGGCTGGGAGCCCCGCCAGCCTCCGAGCCCGCTGCCCTGCCTGCCGCGGGCCGAGGCGGCGCCCGGCGCCGGGTTCAGCCGGGGGGCATCCCCCTTTTCACCGGCGTGGGTGCGGGGACCCAACCCAAGGGCTTGGCTCGGCGCCCGCATCCTGGCTGACCTCAAATGCCGCGGCGGAGCGCGGCTCCCCCGACCGCTGCCAGAGCCCAGGCGGGCAGGGCCGGAGCCCCCCGCCCCGCTCCCCGTGCTCGGCGGGGATCGCCTGTCCCGGGCACCGCCGGAGCCCCGGCACCGGGCGGCAGGAGCCCTCTGCAGCGCCCCGCACGCCCACACCCATCTCTCTCCGCATCCCCGCCCGCCGCCCCCCGCGGGGGCCCGCCCGCGGCCCCGCTCCCCTCCGGCGCTGGCGAGGGGCAGGCTCGGCCTGGTTCTGCACCCCACCTTCT
>VZTT01050895.1:0-11193 GCA_013400855.1 Buphagus erythrorhynchus
TTTGGCTACAGCTCCGTGAATTAATTAAACACAGCCCTCATGCTGATGCCACCTGGCCTCAACCAGCCCACATCCAACCTATGAAATATCCTGGCACTCCAGAACAAGGTGGCTCTATCCAAAATATCCCCTGGGAATGGCCCTTGGCCCGTGCCAGCTCCTGAGCCATGCCAAGGAATTACTTGGGAGCGTGCTTTTACCTGAGCCAGAAGCACGTCAGGGATTTTCTAACATTTTAACAATATATTTGAACGAGTTCCAGTGCCCAGGAATGTTCCTTGCCACTCTTTAAATGGGCTAAAATCGGTGCAGAAATTCAAGTGCTGTGCAAATAACCCTCCCATGCCAAGCCTGAAGTGTTTTGGGTTGGTTCTTTGATTCTGCTGGTGGAGAAGCCACATTTCTGGAAGGCTGACCTTCCTGGTTGGACTTAAAGAATTAATTGGAGGAATTAAAGCAAGAAACAAGTCCATGGACTTGTCCAGCACATCAGCCTCTAGCTACCACTGAAGTAATGGTGAGTAAGTATAATTGGACCTTACAAAACTCGTATTTTTTTCTGTATAAAACATGGCCAGACCTTGAAAAAAGCCTCATATCAAATGACAAAGTTGGGGTGATCCATCTGGGGGCTTATCAGTGTTTGTAGGCCCTTAAAACCCTTCCATTGCTTCATTCCACATTCTCAAGGACTGAACAGCCACAGCTTCCTTTAATTATTTACAAGAGGCTCCTGTCTAAGGAGTGCAGGGGGTGCAGCCTCCACCTGGGGTTAATGGGGAGACAATCAGTGGGAATCAGAGGGAACCTTTCACCCTCCTCTTCCTCCACCTTTCATGCCTTGGGTTCTTGGTGTGTCTGGCCTCGCACTCCTTTCTTTCTTTCTTGATTTTATTCCCTGAAATTGGTGGAAAATGTGTGGCCATGGCACTTGGGGCGTGGTTAAATGGTGAATGTGGTGGTGCTGGGTTAAGTTGGACTTGATGATCTCAAAAGTCTTTTCCAACCTCAGTGATTCCATGATTTACGTTCCCATATCCTATAAAATCAAAGGCTGGCAGTATTCCCTGCAGAATTCCAAACTCAGGGACTGGTACAAAATCTTCTTGATTCAACAGACAGACCCTGACCAGACCAGAATCCCAGATCCACACAACTAATATCAGAATATCAATTATAAATACCAGAATATCAATTGTAAATATTAGAATAGCAATTATAAATATTAGAATTCAAGTCCAGAGCCTGCTTTTCAATCCATTTCCCACCTCTCTCTCCTTCGATGATGAACTCCCCAGAATGGCATTCCTGTCCTGGCTTCTCTTTCATTCCTGGCCTTCTCAGCTTCCCAGGGCAGTGTTAATTTGCAAGGTGCTAATTACAAGGGCACTCAGCCTAAATTAACACTCATTTCTCCCTCTCACTTGCAGGGAAGAATCTCTCAAAGGATTAGGACAGGTTGGATGGGGTTTGGAGCACCCTGGTCTGGTGGGAAGTGTCCCTGCCCATGGGACAGGGATGATCTTTAAGGTCCTTTCCAAGCCAAACCAATATGGGATTTTATTTTTTTTAAAGTTTTTCGGGCTCTCCCTGAGTGATGTGCCAGGAGAACTGGGCAGCCTTTTGGGAGGGCTTGAGGGAATAAAATGAAAATAAAGTGGTTGGGCACTGAGGTGGTGACTAAAGGGATCTCCAGCCTAAAGAAATCCCCCAAAACCTGCCAGGAAATTCCACCAGTTAATCCTGCTTGGTGATTCAGACAGAAGGCTCTGCGTGTCTGAAATTTCACTTATTTTTGTAAGAATTAAGGAGTTAAAAATGGGCTTTGTCACTTCTAACAAGGCAGCATAAAATTGCCATGGCCAGAGCTTAAAAAAAGGTATAAAGAAGACATTTGAGACACTTTGATTTGGTGTGTTGGTTATGAATGGCCAAATGTCCCAACCATCAAGGCTGGTCTGCTATCATGTTTTCCATGAGCCACCTCTCTCTTGTTCCTCTATTTGTTGTCTCCTGAGGCAAGGAAACTTCAATAAAACCTAAGTTTTCCCTTCCTCAGGTGGGAATGACCTCACTTGTGCCTGTTTTCCTTTGGAATTCCTTGTGACAGTCACTGGGACACAAACCCAGCTCCAAAACTACAAGGCCACAGTGAGGAGGGGGTTTATTTGTTACTGAGTTTTATTTCTGGATTGCATTTGCCATTAACCTTGAATTTTCCCTCCTAAAAACCCTACTTCTATCGGCTGCCATTTGGAAAAAACCACAAAGAAGCCATTCCTAACTTTTTTTGGATGCTCTGGCCTGGTGGTGGCCTTGCCCAAACCATGTCTGGTTGAGTCTTCTTTGTTTTATTGTGGCAATAATTTGGATTTTGAGTTGAAAGTGGGATCTGTAGTGGGAGGGCTTTGCTGGGGAGAAGCTGAGCTGAAGGTTTCCACTTTCAGTCATGATTTGAGGCTGCAAAGGTGGGAGAAACAGGCACAGGTGAATTTTTCTGAAGCTTCAGTAAGGTTTGGTGACAGCAAATGAGCTGGACCAGGTTATTTCAACAGCATAAGCAGGACCTGGTGAGAGTGACTGCTGTGGATTGGATAATTGTTTGGGTTGTTTCCTTTTTATCTGTGCAAAAAGCAATTTTTTTTTTGGTTGAAAAATTAAAAAAAAAAAACAAAAAAGAAAATTCAGCTCTGATGCATCAAAAATCAGAGTTCAATTATTTCCATTCCCACTTTCCCCATTGGATTGGCCTCCTGGACACACCAGCTTATCCTGATGCATGAAATGTCCCCTCCATGGAGATGAATTGCCCAGGAAGTTTGGGCTGTGTCTCAGAGCACTGACAGCAGCTATCTGAGTTTTAATTGTGATTAAAAAATAAAAATAATACTTTCAGTGCATGGAAGTACAAAGGAAAGGATAGCAGGGAGGAAATATGATGAAAATAGCAATATTTTTCATGAAAATCAGAATATATTTTATAAAACAAAGATAACTCCACTGCAAGAATTTATGGGAATTTTGGGGTTTTCTGCAGAGAAGAGGATTCTCAGAGATCATCAAGATAATCCTGAAGCTTCCTGATCCAATTTCTTGGCTCCTGATGCCAAGATCATCCCAAGGAAAACCTCACCCAAACCACCTCAATTTTACCCCTCCCTCACCTGGAATCACATCTGAGATGTGCTGCAGCACTCTCAGAAGGGGAAGGTTGTTTACATAAATCCGTATTTCATTTTTATTTTTGGATTCTGTATTGTGAATTTCTGAGAAATCCAGAGCCAGTTCTAGCAGGTTAAGCACACTCAAAATGCAAAACAAGCAGCTGTGTGGGAGACCTGATAATTTAAGTATTCAGGAGCTATAGAACTGAAAATATGGTTCATAATTTAATTATTAGTAATTTTAAATTAGTTGTTTGGGGTTTTTTGGTTTTTTTTGTTTTTTTTTTTTAATTCCTGTTATTTTCTATACAAATGATCATTCTGGAATAGTCTTGCTTTACACAGGGCTTTTAATTCCCTATTTAAAGTGGAATTCCCACGTTGTGTATGGAAGTGTATTCCCTCTTATCTGTGTGGAACATTTGTTGTAGGAATCACCAACGGAAGGAATGTGATAGTTATTCCTGATTATTTTGAGGAAAGAAAAGCATAAAAGGGGAGTAGGATCTGAATAAAATCTTTTTGCTGGATGCCCTCCCCAGTGTTCTGTCCAGCCTGGCTCCCACTTGAGCACCCACCTCAACTGGAATTGGAATGGGAATTATTATCACAACTGCCAAACTCCCTTGGAAATTAATCAGCAATTCCTGACTTCCCTGTGGTTATTTCCAAGCATTTTGTTTTATTCTGGAGCTGGGGGAGAAAGTGTGGCTCCAACACTTCCTTTTTTTCAGGGTGGGAATCCTCTGCATGCTCTCCTGTGCCCCAGGGAAGAGCCAACTGCACATTCCATGTTCCATCCTGGCACAGGCACCTCTCTCTTCTCACAGGGATGTGCCCAGGAGGGTGGAGGACATGGAGCAGCAGGAAACACCCCTGGAGATCCCAGTGGGTGGGGATTGGAACCCTGAAGCCTGGGAGTTTTGAGCTTTCTGTGCTTTCTGACACTGACCCCCAAAGGAGCACTGCTTTTGATTTGAGGCTTGGAGAAGGCTTCCAAAATGGAGTGATAGAGTTGGAATCACTGGTGTGTAGTTTGAAGTGTGTGTAGTGTGTGATTTCACATGGTGAAGGGTTTGGAATTTGGGGTTTTAGAATATAGAAGTAGGTATGGGACAAGATGGACATTCCTGGGTGTTGTCTCTTTCTTCCTTCTTTTTCCTTCTTCTTCATGATTTCAGGTAGTAGTTTTTGGTTGGATAGAAAATCCCACAGTGCAGTCACAGGTGTTTGGTTATTGGGTCCAAAGTATAAATAATATAGATGTTAGCTCTTAACTGGATAGTTGGGCCTTACAAGGCCATGTAACTAGTGAGATCCACCAACATTTTCTCACTTTTAGCTTGTTAGTTAGAAGTGCTGAAGAACTCTCTGTACTATAGATAAGAATTAATAAACAACTGAGTCCAAACACAAAAATCCTGTCTCTCATGCCTCTTATCCCAACTGTGATTAAAAACAAAAAGGAAAAAACAAAATAACCACTAATAGGTGGGAGTTGGATTGGGACATCTGCTCTGCTGGTCTCCACATCCTCTGCTGTGTCCTTAACTCAGGGCACATTGGGGTGATTTATGGAATAAATCTATTAATAAATTTATGGATAAATGGGGTTCTGTGAGGTGCAGGGTTTTTGGAAGTGCTGCCATGGCTTTGCCTCCCTTTCCCACACTTCCTGATTCCATGTTGTCTCTCTACAGCTTCATCAGTGCTTCCAAACCTGGAATTAGCCCCTACAGCTCCCATAACTCTCCAGAAAGGCTCCACTTCCCACACCCTGATGTTTTTCACACCAGTGACCTCAGCTCCTGGCATGTGGAAGCCAGGGGAAGATCCCAAATGGATGCACCCAGCATTCCCAAGCCATTTCCAGCAACCATAAATAACAGTGTTTGCAATCAGCTTGAGGACAGAAGTCAAAGCATTGCATGTTTGGGGCTGTGGCATCTTCATTAGCCATGAGCCAGGCCCAGGAATTTTTGCCAGCTCATGAGTTTTGATTAATTACGATGTTTAGAAATTGGATTTTTAGTATTTAAGAAAAAGTTGGGACTTTTTAATGATTCCTTTTTTTTTTCTCTCCTGTTATTTTCTCAGGAATATATTCTGTTATATATTTTAAAATATCAAATTTCTAGCTTGCAAAAAAAAAAGAGCCATTATTAATTCCTGCTTTTAGGGAATGTTTTGCATTTCTGCATCTACCTGGATTTTCTTTGCAATCTGCTTCCTCTCTTCTTGGTATCTTTCTCTCCCTTTCTCTTTTTTATTGCATCTTTCATTCTCTCAGTTGGGAACAGCAAAAACCAGACAATGATGTTGCTGCTGCTGTTCTAGTTGTGTCTGGAGAAATTTGTGTTAAGGCCTGATCTGAGCTTATTTTTGTATTTTGGACCAGGACCTGACCTGATCCTGCAGTTATTTTAATCAGGATTTATTTTTTTAGTCATTCAAAGGGCTTTGAAGGGTCCTGCACTGATCCAGTGTTTTCTCATGGTGTCTATATCTGTATCTTATCTTTTTACAACCCCTTATCATTACAGTCATGTCAAACACACTGATAAAGCTGAAGTTATCTGCACCAGCACGAGGCAGAGGTGCAACCTCCACTCCTTCATCTGGGAAGCAAAGTGAGACAGGTGAGATACTTCAGGTGATCTCAGAGGACACGAGATGCCAGTTCTGGGCAGCTGAGTTCAGTCTTGGACATCCCAAAGGCCAGTCTGGGAGATTTCATTGCTCTGATCCCACCTGGAGAAGCCTCCAGGGAATCACAGATTATCCTGAGCTGGAGGGGACCCATCAGGATCATCAAGTCCAGCTCCTGGCCCTGCACAGACCAACCCCAAGAGTCACACCCTGTGCCCCAAGGTGTTGTCCAAACTCTTCTTGATGGTCTTTCAGGTCAAGAAAAATTCAACCCCAAGGAAAACGCTGGGAGCAGCTGCTAGCCCCAGGCTCCCTCTGCTTTCTCCCCAAATCCCTTCCTCCCAGCTGTGATTTCCCCATGGCACTCACCATGGGCAGGGGACTGGTGCTGAATTTGCCTCCCTGTGCAGTGAAGGGCTGTTCCCATCCCACAAGAGGAGTCACATCAGTGCCACCCAGAACGAGGGACAGAATGGCACACAAACAATCCCTGTCCCCTTGGACCCTGACCCGATGACCACAGCAAGGGCCCAAATGTCCCTTTTGCCACCAGGTGGAGCTGGGAGAGAATTCCTTGGAAGGGGCCAGCTGAAAGCACCCCAGGACGAAGGCACGAACAAAAAGAATTTTTGTTTGCTCATCTGGTTGCTTCCAGTGCTTCTCCCAGAAAATTCTTGTCTTTCTCACAGAGAAATTTCCTCACGAAAAGCAAAAAAGGGGAAATCGCAGATTGTTTAATTTGCAATGAATAAACTCCTGCATGGCTGGTTGGAATTCGATGATGTTTAGGATCTCTAAACCCAAACCTCTGTGGGATTCTGGAGTTCTCTGGCTGGCTGTTGGCTGAGAGGAACAGCAGACACAACGCTGTCATCATTTTCCTCAGGTGTGACTGCTCAGTGTCCACTCCTGCCCGTGGTCACCTCATGGCTCAGGACTGTCCAGGCTTGCTGGGAACAAGGCTGGCTTCAAACTAATCCCATGGAACTTCTGTCCCTAGCCCTTGGTGGCTGCTCAGAGAATGGCAGCAGCATTCCTGAGCATCTTGTTGGTTCAGCCCTGGGCCAGTGGGTGTGGAAATGCTCTTCTCCCATCCACGAGAGGCTCCCAACCCCAGGAGACACTGAGACAGCTTCTCCCACCCAACAGCTCATAGGAGCCACGTCTATAGGCAGGTGGGGTTGGTCTTTTTTCTCCCAGGTAGCAAGGAGAAACCTCCCCACCACCAGCTCAAACATCCCTCACTGGGCAGAGCAGAGCAATGTTTTCCCAGAGTGTTCACAAATCATATAAAACCCAGAATGGTTTGGGTTGAAGGGACTTAAAACTCATCCCATTCCACCCTTGCCATGAGCAGGGACACCTTTCCTTGCTCCAAGACCATCCAGCCTGGCCTTAAATACTTCCAGGGACATCCACATCTTTCCTGGGCAACCACCACCTTCACAGTAAAGGGTTTTTCTCTCTCAGTTTTACTTACACCCAACCAGGGTGTTTCTAGCCTCTCTTTTTTTTGTTTCCCCCAGCTGTGCCATTCCTTCCTCAAGCTGGTTTATGTCTTTTCCATACACTCGGCATTTTTCACAGGGCTGCTGGAAAGGCTTTGCAAGCTCCCATGGAGGTACCCTAGGTAATAAAATTCATGTTACTGAATGCTGTGCAAACAAGTGAGGTCACTCTGTTTAGTAAATCTGTTTTTCCCCCGACTGAGGATAAAACCTTTTTCTCTCAGAATGCTGGAAAGTCTTAACACCTTCCTTTTTTCCCTCTCGTTTTTTTGCTCCTTTTGCTCATTTTCAATTCCCTCCGTCGGTTCCCCTTGTGAGTATCCCACCTATTTATCCAATGCTGTTATTGTTGTTGGATGACTGGAAAAGATCTGCCTTTGGTGAGCAGTCTCCCAGCCCACAATGCTGCCTTTTTCTCAGCAAAGACGCTGAGGATCACTAATACCAGCTTTATTTTCCTTGGCACTTCCCAGAGCTGGAGCCACCCAGCCTTTCCTTGCCGAGTGCTTCTTAATCAATATTAAAGGGCTGAGAGTGCAGGCAGCTTCCCTCTGCAAATAATTATTAATCAGTGGTGTGGGGCTTTGGTGGGGAAGGGAGTTCAAGAAGCCTTTAGGATGGGAGGGTGCCTCACTTGGGTTTTGGCTGAGGGGGATGGGTGTTTATGTCAGGTATTGGTGTTTAGATTAGATAGAAAAAAGGACATTTTTTTACAATGAGGGTGGTGAAACACTGGCACAGAGAGGTGGTGGATGCCCCATCCCTGGAAACATTTAAGGACAAGTTGAACAGAGCTCGATTTAGTTGAAGATGTCCCTGCTCATGTCAGGGAGGTTGGAGTAAATGACCTTTAAAGGTCCCTTCCAACCCAAACCGTTCTGTGATTCAAGAATCCACCTCAAGCCCACACTTAATTTGAAATTCTGGAGTAGCTCACGTTATATATTGACATTTCTTTAATTTAAGGAACATTTAGGTTCTTAATTGAATCAATATATTTTGAAAACCAAGGGTATAAGAATTTAAATTCTGAGAAAATAAAGAATTGGCTCAACGTAAACACTGTTTGAATTTAGTCATTGGTCCTGCACTGCTCCTGAATACACTGATTAAAATATTTAAATTCCTTCAATTTAAAAGGATTCAATTCCAATATAATAGTTTTCTGTGAAATGCATCTTCTGGGAAAGCAATAGTTGGGCAGTTGAAATTCTTGGAGAGCAGAAACAAAACCCACTCTATGACCTTGATATTGCAAAGCCCTGCTTGCAAGCCAGTGGGAAATTTTCTGCAGGAATGTTTTCCTGTTGGAAAAAGCCAATTTGATAAAACTGATATGGTTTGTAAACAGCAATTCTGACAAGCTTTCTTTAAAAAGAAAAGTTTTGGTTTTCAGTTTCAGGAAGTGCTTTTACTCCTATTTCTTCTTAAGATGCTGCAGCATGTTGTTTAGATAAAAACAATAAACCTCAACTCAGTCCCAAATTCTGTCTTTATTGACATTTATATCGACTGCAAGTGTCCCTTTCCCTCAGAGCCCTGTTTAGTAGGAAATCTTGAAAATATTTTGCTTTCCCTCGCATCCAGACTGGAAAGATATTTGAAAGCATGGGATTTACCACAGAATGGAAAGTTGGATTCCTCTCCAGCTCCAGCTCTCGCAGGTACCAGTGCCTACACGGTGCCTTTCAAAAAGGACACGGGACCAAGATTGTGGAAAAGCCTTTCCAGGAACGTGGTAGAACCCCCTGTTGCTTGAGGAATGTTAAAGCTGATTTGACAAAGCCCTGGAGAATATGTTCTTGAGGGCAATTTGGGATTGGCAGGCAAGTGGACGTGTTGCCTTAAGACATTCTTTATGCTTCCATGAAGGGAGGACAAAATGTTTATTTTGGTTTCAGGGTTTAATAGGTTTGGAGATATTTCAAGCTACTGGAGGCTTCAAAATTATTCAGCCCAGAGACTTCTCCTTAGTTTTCTATCTTTTTTTCTTTTTTCAGGTCTAAGAGCAATTTGGGCAGAAACAAAACTCCAGCTATTGACACAAAACCTCTCTCGTGTCACAGTTGGGGTCAAAAAGCACTTTTCCACCTGAAAAATGAGATTTTAGAGGGCAAAGTTTTCTCCCTCTGTCAATGCACTACTAAATTTCCTGCAACCTCCAGTCAAATTGACTTGGGAGAAGTTCAGTCTGAGAAATAAAATTCCTGAAATGAATATTAATTCCTCAAATGACCATTAATAGTTGTTTTGTGCAGCAGGGTGAGTGTCTCATGGCCTCCTCGTCTCCGTTTCCGTTGGCTGTTGACGTTTCCGTGAGGCTTTGCAAGGAACCGTGTTTTCTCCAGAGCGTGGAGACTTTCTTGCCTTTCAGTTTTCCAACTGCACGTCAGGGAGCCAAAGCCCTTGGAAATGTCAACTCCAAAGGGAAACAGGTGATGTGAACTCGCCATGAGTAAGGCTGGAGGGTGGCTGCAGGAATATGACATTCCAAGAGTTTTACATAAAAATGCCGATCTGCTGGAGCATGAAATGACCCTGCTGGTCTTTTTATAATTTTTTTTTTCCCCTTTTCCCTTCTTTTCCTGCCTCTTTTAATTGTGTGTGTCCTTCTCACTGCGCCGTGGGTTGTGTGTTTTGGATGAGGAGGAACCTCCTGCTCTCTCGTGTGACGGGATCCAAGGACGGGCCCACCAAGAGCAGATAAAACCTCGGGAAATCTCCGAATCCAAGTGTGAGTCACCAGAAGAGTTGATTTGAAAGGACAGCTGAACTAACATTGACTAAGATGCCTATTAAAAATATTGGCAGCCATGGAGAGATCACTCAGTATTTGATCATCCATTTTGGAAATTAGTAAAACAATCCACAGAGATTCTGAATAATATTTTCATGTCGAGATAAGAACTTTTAATTTGTGGGCGTTTTTTAGCATTTTACGATTTCCTCCCAATTTTACTCAGGAAATCATAGAAACACAAAATACTCCTACTTTGGTGGAACTGATATTTGAAACAAAAACAGAAGCCTAGGCTACGTCTGGTGAACCTAATTATGATTTTCCCCCATGATCCATTATTCTCTTTATTAGCCTGTGACAAACTGCCTGAGGTTTCTGGGAAATGAGCAATTAATTCCATGTTCTCGGGGGCTCAGTTTGTGTGTGGTTTAATGCCTGGGTAAGGCACAAGGTTTTGGGGGCACTTGGAGCCTTTCTGGGAAAATTCTCAGCGATGAAGATGCCTTTCCCATGGGACCAGGTGGACTTTGCAAGGTCTCCCCAAAGCTCAGGTGTGGTTTTGGGACCACATCACAAGGTTTGTCTCTATACATTGCAGTCCTAACCCTCAATGTATTTTATCCACCAGGAACGCCTTGGTAAGCCCAGGAATGTGTCCATTGGTTCAGAGAACCTCTTCAGGCAAGGCTGACCCTCAGATCCTTGGAAATAAGGAGGTGGTCGTTTTTCTGTGTGAATCCCATGGTGGGATAAACCTGGCTCCTCCCAAAGTCAGGTAGAAACGCAGGGAGAGAGTTAGGATGAGTTTGCTGAGGAAGGACCCATGATGCCTTGGGTTTTAGCTTTTATAATTTTCAGACTCTGTGCTGCTTGGTGTGTAACTCTGAAACTTCATGTTAGGTGTTAGTAAATTCTCTTCACAGGGTAGTGACAAAACAATTCCTTTCTAGCTGGAGAATCAAGGACAACTGGTGCCCAAAAAGCAGAAACAGCAGCAAGGGAAGGGGTCAAGCCAGGGGGCTGAGACTTCATAACCTGGGGCTGTGGTTGGGTAACTGACCCCAATATAGATGAACCAAAACTTATAAAAGTGCAAAAACTCGTGACCAGGATCCATCTTGGATTTGATTTG
>VZTT01050895.1:14455-31995 GCA_013400855.1 Buphagus erythrorhynchus
TGGAAATCAGCATGAACAGTTAAATTTTACACCCAGTCTCTCTCCACTGATACCAGGGAGGCTGCATCAATTCCTTGTTTGAAACGTTGGCTCTGGGAAGTTGCTAAAAGTTCCTGGGAAGAAACCAGCTCGAAGTTTCAAGGAATCTCATTGAGAAGTTATGAGTAACAGGAAAAAACCAAAGGCCAAAGCTGGCTTTCCAGCTAACCATTTATTTTCCCAGAGAAGTCCCTTATTAATTTTTATGGTGCATAAATACCAGAAAACGAGACACCATTAATTAGTGACTGGTTTTGGTCTTTGTACTCAACTCGGTTCAATCCAAGCCAAACTGGGATTTTTTTTCTTTTTTTATTTTTTTTTTTAAGAGTAAGAGAAAAGTTCATATGTGGGTAGACAGATTTTGGTGTTTATTTGGTTTTCTAAGCAAGTCTGATCCAAGTTTGAATTAGTGCAGTTTTCTTTTTGTTCCAATCAGTGGCACCCTCTCTCAAAAAACAGTTTTCTTCACCTCCACCCCAAATATTCCAGGATGTGCATCATGGTGCTTTAGGGATGGATACAGCCCCTGGAAGAATGAATTCCATTTGGTTTAGATCTTGACCTGAAATCTATTGGCTCAACAGAAATATATATCCATGGGCACCCTTAGGGTGGAAAGAGAGCCCTTTGGGAAGAGCCTTGTGAGAAGGATGAGTGTTGGATGTGCAATCCCTCTCAGACAACATTCCCACTCCAAAAGTAGGACAAAAAAGGCAGGAGATGATCCCCAGAAGGTCCTGCACAGAGAGTTCCAGCCCAAGAAACATCTTGGCTGCCAGACTGGCACCAACAACATCTTCCTCCTCCTCTGGAGGAATCCTTGGAGCTGACCTTCATCCCTCATCTCTCACAAGGGCTGTCACCCAGAGGATTGGGAAGGGCCCCCCATGGTAATCCAGGCAGACAGATATTCATTCCCTTGACCCTGAGCAGCTGGAGTTTGGAGAAGACATCCCTGGCAGACCTGACCAATCTGCAGTTTCTCTTTGTTTTCAGTTGCTGGTAGGTGTTTTCCTCATGTGGAGCTTGTTTTTAGGCTTCTATGAAAGACCCATCCTTTTAAAAAATTGTAGATAATCACACCAGAAATCTGCTCTACAAAATTCCTGGGCCTGAGAGGATTTGAGTGCAATGAGCTGTTGGCCACTGGCACTGGTATAGGATGTTTCTCTGAGCCTACATCTGCCAGTAAGTAACACAGAAGTCTGACTTTAAATCCATTTGCATTTTTGGAGATGTGCCTTAGGTGCTGTGTTAACCCTTCTGTTGTCAGGCTGTGTTTCAGGGCTGGCTGCAGAGCTGGTTCCAGCACAACTTCCAGAAGCCCACAAGAGGTATGGAAAGAGCATTCACTGAGTCTTCAGCAGCTAAACTCACTTGGATACCAAGAAAAAAAGTAAAATCTAAATATCTAAGCCCAGTTTGGTTTGAAAACCTTGGAGATTGGGTTCACTGTTCACACACTGTTATGTCTGAACAACACATCCTCAACCCAAAGCAATAATATCCTCCAGCTTTGGGTTTTGTGTCAAGGTCTCATTGCGGATCCAACACTTCTGCTCCAATTCCCACGAAGTCAGGAAAAGAAATTCACCTTACAAGGTGTTTTTCTGTATCCTCTACTGTCCCACTGGATGAAAGATTAGATTGGTTACACCTCATGCTGGTTTGAGGTGTAAAATTCTTTCAAAATCTCTCCATCTGGAACAGATTTTCTTCATTTAGGGTGAGGGTATTGCTGGAATGTGACTGGTTCCAGCTGAGGGATGAGTTATGTTGGTCACTGCACAGATGGTCCAACAGCCAAGCAACAAATTTACCTTCCAAAAAAAGAGCTCCCCTTTTTTTAAAATTTTGATTGCCCAAATGACCTATCTACCTCTATCAGCTGGAGGAGTGTGCATGTTTAGCTTGAAAAATGGGTAAGGACTGAAAGTTTCAAAGATTTCATCACCCCCCAAAAGGAGGAGGTGGAAAGGAGGTAGAATGGACTTTTTCTGCCTCACTTTGCTGTGATTTCCTCTCCAATTCTCAGTGTCCCACCTCGCTCATAGCTGTTGTGCAGTAAAACCATCATGGAACATCCATCAACCCATCCATGTCATTGTTTGGGTATTTTTCACCACTTTTTGCTTAATGAAACAGAAGGATTCATTCCAGAAGCCAATATGAATCAGGGCAAGAAGCACAGTGCACTGAAAGCACTTTGCCTGCAGGCTCTGGCAGCCCTTTGGAATGAGAAGACAATGTAAAAATTGGAGATCTGGGTGTTCAGACCGCAGAGCTGGGAAAACGGAGTTGTCTGAGTGTAGGGTGGTGAGAAATGGTGTCAAAATTACAGGTCTTAGGCTCGAGCACAGCTGTAGAGCACCCAGGGGTATGTGCTGCTCTGGCTTTCTGCTATTCTTGGCTCTCCTAGTCCCTCTGAAGTGGCAGATGACATCCTGAGAGCCTCCATGCATGGCATGGTCCGTGTGCCCTGGGAAAACTCCACACAGGATTAACGTGCTGCTTGCTCAGGGGAAAGCCTGGAGGACTTGGAGAGGCCAAAACTCGGGGTCATTCAGGGGAATTCATTCCCAGGGGTTGCCTAAGTGGAGCAGCAGGAATTTGGGAGCCTTGGGAAAGGCTTGTGGGTGTTTAGGGTGTTCAGAGGGGTAAGTGTTCTCTCCGGGCTCCTCCTGCCTTCTCTGCTGTTCCACCCCAGTGCTGGATAACGTGTGTGGGCAAGGACAGCTCTTCCAGAGGCTGGTTTAGAGCCCGGCGCCTTTACCACTAAAACTGGACTCATTTTTTCAGCATTTGCCTGAAATCACTGTTGACATTACAGTTTAACTGAAGACAGACTCACTTGTGGCTTAGGAGATGTAGGTGCAAGTCCCAAGTGGGATTCTGGACAAGCCACTTGAACCTCCCTTGTGCCTTGACTTTTTTTTTTTTCTTTTCTCAGAAACGAAATGTTTTGGTTTTGAGCAAAACCGTTTTCCCTTCTTTAAAATGTTTCTCCCTCCCATTTTCGTATTTTAGATGGAAAATTTCTAAAAGTTGGGGTTTGTTTTGTTTTGTTTTCCCGGTTCCAGTTCCTGTTGGAGAACATTTTTTTGTGGAAAACACAACTTTTCCCACAAAGTGTTCTGAACTCTACCAGAGGAAAGCACAATATGAGTTTTATTATTCTTGTGGTGCACTTGGGGTCAGGACACATTCACTGGTCACGTAGCCTTACCCAGTGTGCTCTCCTGGAATGGGAATGCTGATGGGAGAGGAGCCCTCAAGGACATGGTTTGGGGTTTTTGGGGTCTATTTGCTCTTTAAACATTTCTAACCTCTTCTTAAATGCAGCCTTCTGCTCCCTTTTTTCAGCTGTTTCCAAAGGGAGGCATCCCAAACCCGTTCCCCAAGGGTTTTTTTCTGTGTGGAAGTACCACACACAGCTCTTATTACCCTCCTTTACCTCTCCCCCTCCCCACTCTTCATCCTCTTCCCCGGATCCCTCCCAAACACTTGGGCTTGGCTCATTCCCGAAGCCAGCTTGGTTTTCCTTCAAGGAGCCTTTCCGCAGCTCTTGTTGCAAACCACACATTAGCAAAGCAACGAGCTCCTCCAAGCCTCTGTGCTGTTGTGAATCCAGGAAAAAATAATAAAATTCCTCAAGAATAACAAACATCCTTCCCCTGCTCTGCAGACCTGGTGAAAAATCAGGATGTCCCCATCCTGAAGCAGGAGTTTGTCGGGTGGGCATCCCTGAAATCCACGGCGTGAGGGGGATTTTCAGGGAGCTGTGCCACAACACTGAACTCTTTTACCAGACCCACTGTCTGGTTTGGAGCAGAACCCACGACCTGGAAGGGAATGTTTAATTTAAAAGGGAACCTGGAGTTTAATTGTCCTTTGGTTTTGGCTGCGCTGCGAGCAAAGCCCTGGTGTGCGTCTTGCGGAAAGGGAGCAAACCCAAATCTAGTCAGGGCTGATTTGCTTCGGTTTATTTTGTTTAATTCGCATGAATGTAAACCAAAAACGATTTAAAAGTGGGGTGTCTGAGCAGAGGAGCCGGAATGGGATCAAGGAGAGGCACCAAGGAGTGATTTTCCAGCAGCTTGGTGCGCGTTCATCCCCAGCTCTCAGATCTCCAGCCACAGCCTCTGGTTTCTCGCTTGCCCCCAGACAAGATGGGGAGTCAGGGCTCTGGGGAAGACACGAGGAGCCTCCTTGAGGCTGCAGTAATGAGCTCTAATTATTAGTTGGATGTCTGGGTTTCTACATGGGGATGTATCAGCGCAGTCATCTGCGGAGAGGCAGACTGGAAGGCACACAAAATGTGTGGGATCTGCCTCCGGCTTTGAAGAGAATTCTGTAACTTAAAAAACACTGTCAACTTTCCCAAGAAGTTAATCCCCTTCCTAACCCTCTCTCTCCCCCAGATTGCTTGAATAACATGAATCATTCCACCCTGCACATGGCAGAGGAGGAAATCTTCATCTTAAAGTATTAATTTTCTATTGGGTTTTTTCCCTAGAATAAAGCGTTATCAAAATCAGTTTGTTTTCACATGGTATTTCCATATTTTTACATGAAAAGCAAACTTCCAGATTAAAACCTCTCAGGAGCCCAACAGCCACCAAGATTCTAACAAATTGTGTCACTGTTCCTTGCTTTGTCACTGCTGCTGGTAAAAAAGCAGTGTAAAAAATAACCAACCCGTGGTCAGACTGTGCTGTAACGTCCCAGTCTGCACCAGTGGGAAAGGCTGTGCTGGAAACATCACTGGCTCTTTTCTGGATACAAACCAAACTTTTGAGATGTTCTTCAGGTCACATGTATCAGTGTTGACTTTCAAATGTTATAAAGTCCCTTCCTTTCTTCTTTTTGTTTTTTCCTTTTTTGCAGCTGAGCTTTTATTGGTTATTTAGGGTTGCCTTTTTCTCCTTGCTCTGCCCAAATCCCTCTTTTCCCCATTTCCTTGTTTATGTGTATAAAGTGCCTTGAAGCGAGTTTTTCAGTGATGTTGTGCTCAGACATGCCTGGACTTGTGAAATCAGAATTTAACATCCATACAATGTACAAGGAGGCAAATATTTTAGGGAGATAATGGGGACAGAGCTGGCTTGTCCTGGTCACCCTTAGGGACAGATTGGTGGGGTGAGCCTGTTTGCTCCCTGGACACAGCAAGAGGTTTGTTTGTCTTCCAGCATTATTGGTTTTCCCACAGGGAAAAAGAAATGGGGTTTTCCCACTCTTCATCCAGAAGGAAGGGCTGTTCTTGCAATGTTAGAATGGTTTGGTGGGAAGGGACCTTAAAGATCCTCCAGTTCCACCCCCTGCCATGGGCAGTGACATCTCCCACTATCCCAGGCTGCTCCAAGCCCTGTCCAACCTGGCCTTGGACAATTCCAGGGATCCAGGAGCAGCCACAGCTTCTCTGGGCACCCTGTGCCAGGTTTCTTCCCCTTTATAGTGAAGAACTTCTTAATATTTAATCTAAACATACCCAGCTCCAGATTAAAATCATTCCCCCTTTTCCTGTCACTCCAGGCCCTTGTCCAAAGTTCCTCTCCAGCTCTCTTGGAAGCTCCCAAGCCTGGAAGGGGCTCTAAGGTTTCCTGGGAGCCTTCCCTTCTCCAGGAGGAGCAGCTCCAGCTTTCCCAGCCTGTCTTTTACCAGTGCCCACCACATGTCCAGCTCCTCCTTGCCTCTGGTTGGGGCAGCCTTTGCCCTGCCCCCACCTCCTGGGTCATAAATGCTTGACAAAAGTCATAAGCAGATGAATTTTGGGAGGGTGTGGGGAGTGATGTGAAGTCAAGGAGAGGAGATGAAATTCTCATTATGATAAATATGCTCCAGAGCTCCTCTGATCATTGGAAATTTCTTTACATCCCCAGAAAAAATCTGCCCAAATCTAATTTTGTTCCTTTTTTTTTTAAATTTTCTTTTCCCCATGTCTCTGCACCTCCCTTGCAACGACCCCCGTTTCCTTTGGAGCAAAGGTATTTTGCACAATGAGTGGTATTTTCTCTTCTGCCCATCCATTCCCTATTTTTCAGCCTGGAATGTGGGATTAGATGTTGTAATGTGGCATTAGGAGCCATAAAGGTCAGTATCCTGCCTCCCAAAGTCACTCTTAGGCTTGCAAGGCTTTGTTAGTGAAAACCCCGTAACCCTGCTTCCCTCTCCCTCCCGAGAAAAAGGATTTAGGAAACAGGTCAGGGTGAGAAAGGGGGAGGAAAATAATAATGACCAATAAATTAAATAAAGACCAAGCCTTGTCCTGCCATCCACAGGAGTCAGGAGCCCTTTTGCATTTGAGACACCCAGCAATTACCAACTAATCCATTGGGCAAATGCAAGATGGTGCCTCCAGCCATTCTTCCCAGCCCAGCTGTTTTGTGTGGGGAATGTTTGCCGACTGAATTGAGGGATAAGCAGGGAAAATACCCTCCTTGTTTCCCTCAGGGCAGCAGAGTGGCTGCACAAAGCCTCGGGCTCTTTGGGCTGCAGTTTTGGGAGGTGGAGGCTGTGGAGAGGTCTGGGAAGGCTGGAGGAGTCACAGAGCTTTTGGGGGAAATTCCTGGGTGCACTTGGCCCCCTCCCTGCTGGGGGAATTCATCCTCTGCAATTCCATCTGCCACTGGCCATGGTTCAGGGCAGGCACAAGTTGTGCCAGGGTGCCACAGTCGTGGAAGAACTTTGCACCATAGCTTAGGGATTCAGCTCTGGGAGCTCTGGCAAGGACAGGTGTTGGCATGGGGAGGGGACTCCATGGTCAGTGAGGTTCATTTACCTGCCCCCTGCGGATTTTGGGAAGACTGAGGCTCCTGAGCACCCAGCAAGGATCTCATGCTGATTGCATCCAAGGTTGGAATGGCTCCTTAGCCTTCCCCTGCTGTCACCATCAGGCTGGATGTGGCACACACACACAACTTGGACAGAATAACAACAGCGTCTTCTTTATTCTGCGTGTTCTCCAGTTTATATATTCTCAACAAAGCGTGATCTTAAGTCATTGACTGCATCACAACAACCTATTCTGTTCATTGGTGCAAAGCAGTTAGCCTCAATATATTTGCTAAAAGTTTTGCAACAATTTATTTAACAATTTAATAACATTTATTTATGCACGTAGTTTAACTACAAAAATCCTTCATGTACATTTTTGAATCAGTTTCCATGCTAACGGCCTTGTTTTATTCCTTGCTACAGACACAATCAGAATTGATGAATTACTGTTTCTTCTACTAACTCAGTTTGGCTTACAAGCTGTCAAGCCCCTCCACACTCTGCTTTTTCCTCCTCACTCTGCTAAAGGAGCCCTCTCCTAGCACTGAGGGCTTCCACTGCCATTTGGAAAGCACAGATTTCCTTCACACCAGTGTCTAAAAATTAAACAAGTTGAATTTGGAATTACTATGAGTGTCTGAACTGTAGGAAATGGAATACAGAGCCAAGTTCAGCTTTTCTCTTAAAACCCATCACTGTCAGATAGGTGCTGTCAGTGTTTTTTTGTTCTCTACCTGGGTAACTGGGAAATTTGGTATTTCTTTGTCTAAAGTCAGCAGAACTTTGCAGGAAACCAAGGAGCTCCAAAGGCAAAGAAACAGGAAGGAAGGGTGCCTACAGAATAAAATTTCTGCATCATCATAAATCCCAGAAATTGGTCACTGACTCTGGTTTGGTCATCCAGTTGTTTTCCCAAGGTTGGGAATATTTTTCAGGCTCTGATGGGAAATTCTACCCTGAACCTGACAGGGTACTACTAAGGTAGTATCTTCCTGAAAAAACAAGTTTTTCTGTGATGAAATAAAGTTTTTCCATTAGAAAATTTTCCATCACAAACAATAGTCAAGGAGCCCTTTGGAACCAAGCAAATTTCCAAGCAATCTTCTCTGAGTGGCATTTACAGGTTAATCCAGCAGGATTGTCATGCTCTAAAGAAGAAGCTCTAATTTTGCTAGGTCAGAAATATTTTGAAGGGTAAATACCCAAAGACATGATAATATCTCCAAGCATTAGGAGATAATAACCACATCTGTTCTGGTTATTTCTTGAGTAATTCCATAAAAAAGGAACAGTCCTTACTTCTGCTCTGAACTGGGTAGCTTTGTGCTTGTTGTTATTCCAATTTCTATACAATTCTAATTTCTAATATCCAAAGATGTCCAGTTAAATGTGAGAATGAGCAATTGTAGGGAATTGAACTGGTATCTCAGGCTTTTTATTTGTTTCTTTTCTTGGTTATGGCATTTTAAAATGGAGAATATCCCCTGAGATTATAACTAATAATCTCAGCATTGATGTCTAGAGCTGTTCAAGTGATAGATAAAGCAGTAGATAACTAAAACAATATACTGATTTCTATTGAATAAATCAATAAATTAGAAATACCTCAGATATTAGAACCATGTCCCACAGACTCCCATTTATTACTGCCCTGGATTTTTTGGGGGGAATATCTGCATAACTTTATCCATGAGAAACATTCCACCATGACACTGAGATACACAAATCCTGTTTCACACTAAGTTTGGGCTGAGTTGGAATATTTGGGAGGGCTTTTTTCATTCTCAGATTTCCAAAATCCTCATCAGGAATCTGCTGGAGGCTCCAATCCGAGTATTAAAAACAAGTTTAGCACCCAGCCCAGTAACTCCAGCACAGTGCAGCGACCTGGTGGGAGTGACAGCATTTCTCCTACCCAGCCATGGGAAGTGCCATAAAAAGCAGGGAGAGTTTGAAATGAAAATCCGTGATTGATGGTGCTCACGAGGGCCATAGACCCAGAATTGCTCCAGTGTTCATAAACCGAGGACATTCCACTCAACAGCTCCGAGGAAAGGTGTCCCTCTGACACCTTGGCTGTCCTCCAGCTCCAGCAAGACCTCACACGGGGCCAGGGAGAAGGGGAAGGAGCAGGGAACAACCTGAGCCTGAGGCCACGGCATGGCAGGACCTGCAGGGATGATGGGATGGTGATTAGTCTGGGAGAACTGTTGGGAAGGGTAAGGATTTGACAGGAAGGTCTCACAGATATGTGCATGTATAACAGAAAGATCTTTGAATGTAGAATCTGAAGAAGGAATAGAAATGATAGCAAGTTTTGATATAAAAGAAAAGAATTGCTGAGCCAGTCTTACTGGGTAGCTAGAAGGCAAAGAGTAAAATGAGTTGGAAAGGGCTTTTATCACTTAGAGCAAAGGATAAATCCACCTCAAACAAAAGATATTTTTACCAAGCAAAAAGATTTCCACAGACAAACAAGAAAGACAATGTTGCCAGTAGAGAAAAGATCTCAGAATTTCCACTGCAAGAAAACTGAAAAACAACTTCTAGCTTAAACTGTCACATACTAACTTTTTGTGATTGGAGAATAATAACANAATAATGAATAAATTGCTGTATCATTTGGATACAATAAACAGCATTTTAAAGAGCCACCTGGAGCCTCACATCCCTCATTTCAGCTCTTACAGAGAACGACTCCTTTCCATGAGCCTTGTGCACAGAGCATGTCTGTGAGCTGGATGCTGTTGGGAGCCTGAGATTAAAGTCCTGCAGTGATGGCTTGGAGACCTTAAAGCCTCTGACTAAGCCCAGCACTAACAGACCACAGCAAGAGTGAAGGAAACTCCTCCATCCTACCCTGCTGAGGTTGATTCAGTGCTGAATGAAAGAAAAAAAAAAAAAAAAAGTTGTTTTTCTTAATTAATTCTGCTATAGCCTGTCTTGGATCCCCCAGCAAGGGCAGAAGTCAAATCCTATCAGGGGTACTAATTGGGATAATAATAATTAAAAAATTACTGCTCATCTATAGAGAGCAGAACTTTCCCCCAGATCTTTCATCTGTTCCAAATCCTGGATTTTACAGAAGACCTGATGTGGGTTATTGGCTGTTTTTCTCCTTGGGAATTTCCTAGGGACAGCTGAAGACACACAAATCCAGCTGTGATGGACCACGGTGAGTGGTGAAAAGGAAGGAAACAGAATACACCATTTTTGGTCTTTGCAGAAGATTTTGGTTTTTTTTTCCTGAACATGGCTCATGTATTTTAAGGAGACATCTGTAAATTTGGACTTGAACCTCCTAAATCTGCAGGATATAGGAATTGTATCAGAGTGTAAAGGAGATGAGAGGGTACAGTGAGTGTGCCGTGGTCTGACCAGCACCAGGAGATCTTAGGAAAAAGTGATTTTGTGCAGGACAACCTGGTAATGGTGGATGCACTTTGGAATGATTTTAGGAATGGAATCATAGAACAGTTTGAGTTGGAAGGGATCTTAAAAATCTTCCAGTGTTGTATTTGTACTTTTGAATGTTTGTGTTTGAAGGGAAAGGGTGTGGAAAGATCCTGAAAGAAGTCCAAGAATATGAGCAGGAATGGCTCATGAAGCACAGCTTCCACCAAGGGCCTCTTCTGCTTCTCCATTGTCCAGACTGGCTCCAGACTTCTCCTATCTTTGATCCCACTGCAATTCCCAGGTACATTATCACCCAAAGCATTTTAATGAAGTAATTAATGTCCTTCTCTGATCACTTGGCGTGCAGCTCAGCACAGGCTCAGCAGTGTTACTGTGGACGATGGGAAGAGTGAGGTGTAACTTTTGCTTTAATCCCAAACTAATCCCACACTTCCCTTAAAACATGGAATTTAAGAAATTACTCTCAAGAACCAGCTCTAAGTCTAGTCTTAGCCTTGCTTTCAGATTTCTTGTTTGGCTGGTTTGTTATATTCGTGTTGCTGATCACACCCAGTGTCACTGAGCTGGGAATTCCAGGATTGGACCTGGCCACTCAGAGAATTCCCTCTAACTTGCATTTGCCTTGGAAACATGGAAAGCAATTAATGAAGCCCACCAGATAAACACATCCTGTTATTTGTCTGGGTTACACCTGGCTAGAAAAGAAAGCTCAGTGTTTGTTTTTATTCCATCTGTGGAGATTCTGAGAAAGGGTCCCAATATTGACAACCAAGTGGTGCCACCTAAGAAGCTGGATCCACTTTAATTGTGAAAAATAGAAAATATTCCTCTCCTGTTTTTCTTCTAGTTTGGAGCAGCCTGTTTTGGTTGCAGTGGCCAAAGGCTCTGGAGTGTTGGTGGTGAGTGACGTGAAACGGATTTGTGGTCTCAGCCCATTTCCCAGGACACTCAGGGGCTGTGTCATCCTTAACATCTTTAATTGTCTGGGGATCCAGCAGAGAAGCCAAGCCCTGCTCTGGTGCAGGGGGTTAATTGATGGTGTTCTGCAGAGCAGACGCAGTGGTTGGGAAGTGGGAAGAGGCACGGCGCTCTGACCCTGATTAAGTGTGGATTTGTGGAGAAAAGCCATCCCTGTTTCTGAAACCTCGAGGAAAACCAAGGCAAACCAAATAAAGGAAAGCAAAGAGAATCACATCATTTTCAGCATCATTTTCAGCTGGAAAAGAGCTCCAAGATCATTGAGTCCAACGATTCCCCCAGCACTGCCAAGGCCATGACTAAACCCTGTCCCCAAGTGCCCAATCCACACATATTTTAAATACCTCCAGGAATGGCTGCTCAACCACTTCCCTGGGCAGCCTGTTCCAGTGCCTGACACACCTCCCCTGGAAAGCATTTTCCCTGATATCAAATCTACACCTCCCCTGGCCCAGCCTGAGGCCATTCCCTCTCCTCCTGTCCCTGTTCCTTGGGAGCAGAGCCCGAGCCCCACCACACTGTCCCCTCCTGTCAGGGAGTTGTGCAGAGCCACAAGGTCCCCTCTGAGCCTCCTTTTCTCCAGTTGAGCCCCTTTCCCAGCTCCCTCAGCTGCTCCTGATGCTCCAGCCCCTTCCCAGCTCTGTTCCCTTCTCTAGACATGCCCCAGCCCCTCAATGTCCTAAATAACTTCCTTTTCCCCTTCTCGCATCCCATGGCTGGGAAAAGGTGGAACGTAGCTGTTCAAGCCTGATTTTGGTTTTCACCCCAATCTGGGGTGTTTTATCCTCATCCAGATTTGCCCTAGATTTACCTCCCAGGACAGCTGAGGTTGGATTTTATCCGCTGGTTCTCTGGACAGGTGGTATAGTTAATGGTTTATGTCCTCAGGCCACTCATGGATTGTTGTGAGGTTTTAGGGAAACCATAGGATTTAGATGATAGAATCAATGGTTTGGGATGGAAAGGACCTTAGAGGTCATCTTGTGCCATCCCCTGCCATGGCCAGTGACAACTTCCACTGTCCCAGGCTGCTCCAAGCCCTGCTCAACCTGGCCTTGGACACTTCCAGGGATCCAGGGGCAGCCACAACCTCTGCTCCAGGTGCAGAGGATGTTTGCATTGCATTCATCTTGGAAGGCTTTGCACCCCTCAACATACAGCCTTGTAGAAACAGAGGTTGGGAATTGTCTTTCTTTTGGCCCAGATTTTCCCAGGAGCTTTTCCAAACAATTAAATTAGAAGTCAATGTTAGTAACATTAAATGCTCACCCATTTATCATTTGATTTATAATGAAGAGAAAGGATGTAGTGCACTGAAGAGACTTTATCCTCCTTCTGACAAGTCAGTTGTCTTGCCTCTGTTTCCCCAATGTGAATAAAAAGTCTGTCATTCCTGGATTTCTAATATCCATGATTTTAATGGCCTTTGCTTTATTGTCCTTAGCAGCTTACCTGCTGTGCCAGAAGTGTTTCAGACCCTCAGCACTCCACACTTTGTGGGGACAAATACATCGTGGGCAAGAGCACTAAAATTCCAGCAGTTTAGCTGACTCCTGTGTCCTGTCCCATTATTTCAAATTTCAGGAATTATTTCTCTGCTGTTTAGCACTTTTATAATAAGTTGATTCCAAAGGCTCCCAGCCGGTGTTTCCCAGTGGAAGAGAAGGAGACAGTTTGACCAGGACAAAATCAAACCCAGCCCAAAGTAGAGTCATATCTATTTTGAGAATTTGATTTCTAGTTTTAATTAAGGAAACCTTCAGATGGTCAAAGAGCCCTGTGGCTTCACAGCAAGTACAGGAGGTTCTTGGTGCAGGGGCTGGAGCCCTGACCCCTCCTCGGTGGCACAGTGGTGGGATGGGGATGCTTTCAGGGAGAAGTCATGCACACATCCCGAGGGAGCCAGGGTTTGTGGGCTGGCTCCGGCCACCAGGGGATGGCTGGAGGCGGAGAAAGGTTTTTGGGATGGTGTCATGAAGGGAGGTGGCGTGGTGTCACCGAGGGAGGGTGACAAGCCCTTTGTGCCAAGCATGAGGAGAGCAAAGGGATTTGTCAGAGCTGTGGGCAAGGGCAGTCGAGAGGGATCCTTTGTGTGGTGAAATGCCAGCTGGGCTGCTGTTCCAGCCGGGAGCTTTTGTCCCTTGGGAAGGAGCACAGCAGCTTTAGGAATGTCCTGTGACAGAAGCCACGAGTCACCCTCTCCTGGGAACAGCCCTGCCACCCCTGGCTGCAGCTTGCTGCTGGGTTTGGAAATGCTCTCACTCATCCCCGAGGGATGGACGGCATACAATCCCTGGCTCCGGGTCACCCTGCCAGAGGCCAGCTCTGTCACAGTGCTGTGTCACTGCCCTGGGGGGACAGCCGGGGTGACAAGCAGCCAGAGGCTGAGGATTGGATGGGAGGGAAATAACCCATGGAACAGCACTGGAAAGGGGAGCCTGAGGATTGGATGGGAGGGAAATAACCCATGGAACAGCACTGGAAAGGGGAGCCTGAGGATTGGATGGGAGGGAAATAACCCATGGAACAGCACTGGAAACGGGAGACTGAGGATTTTTTGGGTGGGAAAGGGTCCAAAGAAGCAGCACTGGAGAGGGGAACCTGAGGATTTGATGGGAGGGAAATAATCCATGGAACAGCACTGGAAAGGGGAGCCTGAGGATTTGATGGCAGGGAAATAATCCATGGAACAGCACTGGAAAGGGGAGCCTGAGGATTTGATGGCAGGGAAATAATCCATGGAACAGCACTGGAGAGGGGAACCTGAGGATTTGATGGCAGGGAAATAACCCATGGAACAGCACTGGAGAGGGGAACCTGAGGATTTGATGGAAGGGAAATAACCCATGGAACAGCACTGAAAAGAGGAGCCTGAGGATTTGATGGGAGAGAAATAACCCATGGAACAGCACTGGAAAGGGGAGCCTGAGGATTTGATGGGAGGGAAATAACCCATGGAAGCAGCACTGGAGAGGGGAACCTGAGGATTTGATGGAAGGGAAATAACCCATGGAACAGCACTGGAAAGGGGACCCTTATCACCCTCTACAACTCCAGAAAGGTGGCTGTGTCAGGTGGGGGTGATCTCCTTCTCCAGGCAGCACTGACAGAACCAGAGGACACAGTCTCAAGCTACACCAAGGGAAATAGAGGTTGGATGTTAGGAGAAAGTTTTCCATGGAAAGAATAATAAAGTACTGCAATGGTCTGCCTGGGGAGGTGGTGGAGTCACCATCCCTGGATGTGTTTAAATAAAGCCTGGATGTGGCACTGGGTGCCATGGTTTAGTTGAGGTGTTAGGGCTGGGTTGGACTCCATGATCTTGGAGGTCTCTTCCAACCTGGTGATTCTGTGATTCTGTGGATTTGATGGGAGGGAAAGAGCCCCTGGAACAGCACTGGAAAGGAGAGCCTGAGGAGCTGTGGCAGCACTGCCGTGCCTCTGCCAGATGTGGCTGGGATGGATGCAGGGGCATCCAGCTGTTGCTCTGCTCGGGAATGCTCCCTCCAGCTGTTCCTCCTCACCAGCACGGACAAACCCAGCCCTCACCCTCCAAATGGATCAATATTCCTGGCCTCCAACCCCCATTCCTCAGGGCCCCTTGACCAGGGTGGCAATGGGGAAATTATCTGGGTGGATGTTTTGTTTAATGATGAGGATATATTTGTATAATGACATGTTCAGGTCTCAAATAATGAGCTCAGATTTTTTCTCCCCCCCCCCCCCCCCGTTCTCCTTGCTTTCCAGGGAATGCTGGCAGGTTTGGCTCTGTGCATCATACCACAAAAATCTCACTCCTCCAGAAGAAGGCTAATACACGGAGGAGCTTTCTACCAGGCTGATGTATCCCACATGCTTTCTATCTCAGCTTGGATTTCTTCAGGCCAGACAAAAGGATCAAAGACAGGGAGGGGCAGGGCTGGGGGGAGCTTTAATCCTTGCAGACGTGGAGAGCAGGGCAGCAGAGCAGGGCTAGAAAGGCTCAGACGTAGCCAAATTTAAGAACTGGTATTTATGAGCTGTGCCTAGAAATTGCCTCTGAGGATTGCAGAGCAGCTGGTGTCCCTTTCAGCTGACATTTGTACGGCTGGAACACAGCACAGGCATTGGCAGGAAAGGCAAATCATGCATGGAATTGGTGGATGCAGGAGCAGGAAATCGGTGTTGTGTAGTCCAGGTTGCCTTTTCATGGGTTTGTGTCGTGTTATCTGCACGGACCTAAGGCAGGTGTTAATCTCAAGGCTGAAATGCTGCTGGGATGGGAGTAAATTTAAATGTCTTCAGCTAAATCAATCTTCAAGGGACACCAGAGAGGGTCTGCTAAATGTGTTCACCTTTCACCAGGTGAGTATCTGAGATTCTGCCATTCTTCTCCAGCTCTGAGGGTGTCCTGCAGCCAACTCTCCGTGGGAAGGAACATGAGGTGGAATTCCAGCAATAGAAAGAAGGATGCCTGCAGGAGGAGCTACCCAAGAGTAGTAATTTAAAATACATTCCAGCTCACAAATATTTGCAGGAGTTTTCCAAACACAACTCACAAGGGTTGCTGTGCTTATTAAATGCTTGTTAAGAAACTGCACAGTGCCTTGTCTCTGAGTTTTGACTGGGAATTATTAACACCCACTCAGTAACATTTCACATTCCAGGCTCTGGATTTTAAGGCAATTTAATGTATTCAGGAGACTCCAGGAAAGAAGGGAAGCTGGTGACAAATGAGCATCATCCTGGTGACACACACGCCCATCTCCCATAGCTGTGCCCCAGTGAAGAAATTCTTTTTCCTGGCCTCTCAGAAAACCAAATAAAACAGGTTTTATGCTGAGGTGCCATGTGAGGGTGAAGCATTCAGAGAGGCACTGTTGTCCCCAAGTGAGCAGTTTATATTCATATTTATATATTTATATATTTATATATTTATANGGAAAAAAGGAGAGAAGGAAAGAAGGAAAGAGGGAAAAAAGGAAAAAGGAAAAAAACGAAAGAGGGAAAGAAGGAAAGAGAGAAAAAGGGAAAGAGGGAAAAAAGGAGAGAAGGAAAGAAGGAAAGAGGGAAAAAAGGAAAAAGGAAAAAAACGAAAGAGGGAAAGAAGGAAAGAGAGAAAAAGGGAAAGAGGGAAAAAAGGAGAGAAGGAAAGAAGGAAAGAGGGAAAAAAGGAAAAAGGAAAAAAACGAAAGAGGGAAAGAAGGAAAGAGAGAAAAAGGGAAAGAGGGAAAAAAGGAGAGAAGGAAAGAAGGAAAGAGGGAAAGAAAGAAAGAAAGAAAGAGGAGGGAAAGAGGGAAAGAGGAAAAGAGGGAAAGAGGAAAGAGGTTCTGCTCTGCCTCCTCCCCATCAGCCCAGCCCAGGTTTTACTGTTCCTTGCTGCTCTATTTTCCTTGCAGGAAGAGCTGGAGAGCTCCACACACATTTCTGTTCCCTCTGCCCCTGCCGGGATTGGCAGGAGGGGTTGCTAAGCACTCATTGTGAGTGTTTGTACACACTCAGCACCAGGTTACCGCGAAAATTTGGGAAAGGCTCACCCTGGAGGTGACGTTTGCATGGACACAAGGTGACTCCCTGAGCAGTGTTCCAGGGCTGCAGGGAAATTTTCACATTTTGCAAACATCGATAGGATTTTGTTCTTTTTTTTCAGATAGTGCCAATATTTTTTGTTGATCTCACAGCCTGCCCTATGACAAGACATCAGCAGGGATAGGAATAATCCTGCTTGGAGTAAAATTGGGAAGAAGCTGTGCTGCACATCGTTAAATAAATTCATTTACATCACCCAGGGACAGAGAGGGTGCATGGAGTGAGTTTATCCCTGCCATTTGCTTGGAAATTGGGAGTGGATGCAAACCCAGCCCCTCTCTCAGGGTGGAAGAAACCAAGAAACTCCAATGTTGCTTTCCAGAAGTGTCTCACCAGATCTAGAAAATCCTAATTCCAATGTCTTTGAGGGCTGGACTGGGAGATGGGAAGGGATTCTTGAAACACAGGCTCCTGGAGCCACGACAGGACTGAGTGTGAGAGCAGTGCAGGGGAAGTCTTAAGCAGCAGGAGGGCAGAACAACAGCCCTGGTGCTGTATCCTGATCTTGCTGCAGTGGATTTACAGCTGGTTCCTTTCCTGGAATGAAAAGATTAGGATCGCTGGAGCTGCGTGTGCGTCTTCCAGCGAGGAGAAGTAGGTATGCAGCAGCTGTAAAAATAAAGAGCCCTCTCAGGCCATCGTAGTAAAAAGGTTTGGAAGCTGTTGAAAGTGGGGTGGGGTGGGAAAATCCTCAAATTTCCAACCTCTTTTTTCTTTCTTTCTTTTTTTTTTTTTTTTTCCTCTGGTTTTAATCTTCTCTT